>JAFLJL010001195.1:0-41551 GCA_018398815.1 Conus ventricosus | reverse complement strand
GAAAAAATTTTTTTTTTTTAACAAAAAAGAAAGAAAATGAAAAAACGAGAGAAAAAAAACGGTCGTTTTTTGTGGAAATCTACACTGGGTCGAGCAAATCTGGTGAAAGATCAAACTCACAAAAACAAGCGACATAGAGTTTAACAAAACTGCCGGGCACTGGGCAAGAGATCGCGAGTCCCTTTAAATAGGGGGTATGGGTGGCCATACGTTTTAAAATGAAAGGGGGAGTACAAACAAAGCTCCGAGGCACAGAACTGAAAGGAAAGTGAGAATTTAGTCTGCAGAAGGCTAGTGGAAATGGTTTTTTTTTTTCTTTCCCCTTTCCCCAAATAGGGATGGGGGGGGAAAAAAAAAACTTCCCGGGGCCGCCTTTTCAATCAGAGACTCGGGAGGCGACTACACTAACGAAGCGCTTGTACTGAAGCGACGCTACCAGATAGAATGAATTTGACTGACTAAACTTTCATTTCTTCCCCGAATTTAACGAAAAAGACCTTTTGCATTGTTTCTGTTTTGCTTATCACATAGCCGGGTGGTGTTTGTCAAATTATACTTGACTACAGAACGAAGCTCTTATTGGGACAAACAAGGGTTTCCCCATAACCGCCAAGCGTCGGCATTGACCGGGCCCCCACGTATTCCTGGGGGGGGTGTTCCGCAAGGGCCAGGGGAGATCTTTGCCAACCCCAAAGGGGCAAGAACCCACCCAGTTACGGGGCCTTTCACGCACAGAACGCTTGGGGGGGGAGCCCAAAAGCCGGCCGCCAAACCCTCAAAACACCGTTTCGCCCCAAAGGACTCATCGGCCCCCGCTTAAAAGACAGCGCGTGCAGGACAACAGCAGGGCCCTTAAAAGGTGGTCAGCGACAGCGGCAAGCCCAAGCTTCGGGTGGGGACAAGGGGGGAGCAAAGCCCCGGGCCCCCCGAGGAGGTCAGCTCCTGGTGCGGCCAAAGTGAAGGGACGGCAGGGGGGCTTCCTGGGGTCGCGTGCCCATGCGGTCATATGTCCCGGTTCTTAAATGACGCTCAGCGACAGGCCACCAAAGACCCCGGAGTCTCGGGGGCCTCAAGGCGAGGATCATAATAAGCCCAGGGCTGCAGCCCTGGTTTTGGTCTGGACAAAAACGTAAACAAAGACAGGCAAAAACACCCTCATTTTTTTGCCTGGGGGGAAAGGGGACATTGATTGTCCACTTCCCCCTTTTTCGAAGGGTCTTTTTTCGAGGTCAAGGCCCGGGCGGTGACCACACTCAGTGAGGATTTTTGATGACCGCTCGTGAAGCACTTCGTCCAGGATTCCAGCAAAAACAAAAGAAGGACTCAGAAAGAACGCCAGACTCGGACGACTTCGTACAGCATGTGAACGTCCAAGGGCCCTGTCCGCAGCGCAGAGGCCAATGGAGTTTGACCCCCTGTACGAAGGCACGATTTACACCCGAACCCCCGCATCCAGAAGATGCTGTAGGAGTTCATGGGCGGGAAAGGAGCAAAGTCCTCCCCCCTGATGAGGCTGGGGCCCAAAGGGGCGGGGTGCAAGCTGCAGTACTGAGTGGTGACCAAGTGAAGCCATCAAGGCGCCCCTTTCGGTGGAGTCGCCCCTTGTCTTTGGGCATCGAACTGCCGGGGGGGTCATGAAAAACTGGTGGAACCAACACCACCCCCCCACCAAGCCTCGCAGACCTTCACCACTTTACCCGAAAACCACCCCGCCGTCACCATCCAGGGTAGAAGGAGAACGTCCCCATGACCAAAGACAAAAACCTGGGGCGGTTTAGCCCGACATTCCCTCCGCCCACGCGGCATTCCACAGATCGAAGCTCCTTCGAAACGACCCCAAGGGCTATAAAGGGACACCCCGGGACAAGAGCAGGGGGCGTCCCCAACGTCCCATCAAGAACGAAAAGGATGGGTCAGAAAGGGAGGACTTTGCCGCGGTCGGTAAGGAGAAGTTCAAGAAGCGGCGACAGGCAGCGCAGCGTGGGGATCCCGCAACAAGCTGGAGTCCTACGTTTCTCTGTGCGACGGGCTTTAAAAAGATCGGGAACAAGCTGAGCTGGAGGAAAGGCTCGGCCAGCAAACCCTGTAAAGACGCCCTGACCTGGCTGGCAGCTTTCCCGGCCGACAAGGCAGTACGCCCACAAGTGCAGGAGCTGCGAAACTTGCTCGCCCTCATGACCAAGATCCCCCCACTCCCTGAGGAAACATCCCCCTCCTCGACTCCCAGGGAGGTACCTTTTTGTGGCCCGAGAGTTGGGGAAAGTCGACTGAATATCGCGGGAAAGTAGCACTTGAATAAACCAGAAAATTTTGTGCATTTTCTCGCTGTACAGACTTACTATATCCTGTTGAGTTGCAGAGTTTTTTGTTGGATCGGCCTATACTTTATGTACACTATGACCATTCTGGACAGTTTTTAAACTAACTGTTTAACATGCCCCTGTTCTACTTTTATTTCAGTCAGCCTTTTTGGTCTCATTCTGTAAAAAAAAAAAAAAATGATTGCCCGTCTTTTCTTTTGATATGCTGTCTTTTCTTTCCTCGCCAGTGGTGTTTCTCTCTCTCTCTCCCCTCTCTCTCTCTCCCCCTCTCTCTCCCCTCTCTCTCTCTCCTCTCTTCTCCTTCTCTTCTCTTCTCTCTCCCCTCTCTCTCTTCCTTCTTTTCTTTCTCTCTCTCTCTCTCTTCTTCCTTCTCTTCTCTTGTATTTGTATGTAGTATGTATGTATTATTTATGTATGTATGTATGTATGATGTCTCTTTGTTGTATGTATGTTGTGTGTGTGGTTTGGTGCTGCTTTGTCTTTTTCTGTACAAGCAGTGGTAAGAGAGGAAAAGGGGAGAGAGAAAGAAACACCTTTTTGACACCCTAGCTAATAAACCTTCTTTTTTTATTGGGTTTAAGGTTTTCCATAAAAGAGGATTTCTCCTTTTCAAACGCACGGGGACTTTGTTCTTTTATCTCCCCGACCCTCCACCCCCCAAGCACTGGGGGGGGCAGAACCTTCTCTGCGGCAGTACCCGGGCCTTTCTCACGCCTCGGGCAGCCGGGGGTTCGCCTTACGCCCAGGTACACAGCAGGTTGGTCCTCCCAAACGCCAAAAAGATTTTTTTGCTCCTTTCCTTATGAACAGCGCCGCCTTTTTGCGATGTTGCGTAGCAGGTCGAGCCCTCGGCCCCCCTGACCTCCCCCATCGTCCCGCGCTCCAGAAGACCCTCCTTTGATTGACATGCGATCCAGGGTCTTGAGGTCCCCAAAGGGGGTCAGTTTTCCTCGGCTTTGCCTCTCCAATCGGGTTTTGTGGAAGCCCTTGGGTTGCGGGGAGGATTCCAGGTGACGGCCCCGGGGGAGGGGCCACTTTATTCCTATGGCCCCTTTTCGAAAACGTGGCGTAGCACCGGAGTGTCGATGTCGAGGGCTTCCCCACCGTGAATGGCGGTTCGTCGGGCGTTGTTTTTTGTAAATCGGGCAGTAGCCAGGACGAACTCGTGGTGAAAATCCTTCCTCCCTTTCCCTAGATCGGAGGCCCCCCTGAGCGTTGAGACCCTCAACAGGGCCCGGCCCCCTTCGTTGGGCGAGGGATCGGAGGGCCCAAAAGGGGGCGTTAAGTCTTCTCCTTCTTGGGCCCCCTTCCACAGAATTTCGTACTATCTTGACGAGCCCGGAAGACAAAGCCGAACCGTCCACGTCATATAAGTAGACGTCAAGCCGGCGTGGCCACAGCCGCCCCCCCGCCCATGAAAGGGCCCCGGGCTTCGACCACGAACCTCTCAAGGCCCAAAAGCCCTTCCGACGTCGACAGGGGGGGAGGTACTCTTGGACCAACTTCTTTGGGGAAAAGCCTTGGCCCCGAGATAGTATGCTCCTTTTTTGGGTCTTACGAGGCGAAATGTAGAAGAGTAGGACAGTATAAGTCAAGCCCCATGATCAAAAAGACGTAGAAAGGGGGGAGGGAAAAGATTAACCTTTATACCCCCCCCAGTGTATTTTTTGTAGAGTTTTTCCCCCTTTTCCCCCCTCCCCCTTGGTTTTTTTCCCCCCCCCCCCCCCCCCCCCCCCCCCCCCCCCCCCCCCAGTTTTTTTTATTCCCTTTTTCCCCCCCAAAAAAAATAAAAGCCAGTACCTGGAAATTTTTTTTTGGGGGTGCTTCTTCTTTCATGGGGTAACTCGGTTTTTTTTTTTGGCATGGGGCACTGGGGTTTTTGGGAATGCTCATTGTGGTGCATTTCTGCTCTGCTCTTTATGCTGTCTTGCTGTCTGCTCTGTTAATTGCATCTTTTTACTGTCCGCTTGCTCACAAATTTTCTGCTACCTAATAAAAACCCTTTTTCTGGCTCTTTTTGTGGTGGGTTGTTTTTCTTGTGCTTTTACCCCCTAATAGGTACCTACGGTACGGAAAAAAGAACAGGGGAAAACAAGGAAAAAAAAACCGGGGAATGCCTCTTTTTCTTAATATTTGTTTTTTAAGTATGTAACGTTTTTACGATACCGCTTTAATCTCATGACCCCACACGTTTTGTTTTTCTTGAGTGGCCAAAATCAAAAAGAGGGTGCTCCGCTTGCGAGTTTAGCGTGGCCCCAATTGTTCCATTTTTTGCAAAAAATAGTGCAATAAAAAAAGACACCTCTGCTTTTGTCAAAGGGCGCCTCTGTATTTAGCGGAATCTCAATACGTAAAGTGTAGGTGTAGCAGTAACAGTGGTTGTAACAGCAGCAGTAAGCGATGTTGTTTTGTTTAAAAAGGGGAGAGTGGGGGGTTACTGCCGGGCAGTTCCAACGTAACTGACGTGGCATTCAGACAATTTGGAATGATGTAATAACTTTATAACTAGAAAAAAATCTTTCACTAACTTTTAATTGTTACAAACCTGTGTATAACAAGGCATTTTACTGGTCCATCTTGGTGATTGCAGGAAAATTTTTAAAAAAGACTTCTTATTGGAACTTTAAGAAATGTAACTGACGTGGCAGCGATGCTCACTAACATTTTAGTGAGGATAATGCAGTTTGGTAACTATGAAATGCCAAAGTTTTCCAGTTTCTTTTCTGGATATAATAATATATACACATCCTTCTTTTAACTGGAACTTAAAAATGTAACACTGCTCGGGTAGATTTTCAAACAAACAAAAATTAAACGTAACTGACGTGGCACTCAAGTGTAACTGACGTGGCATGTCTGTTTAGTTGTGTGACTTCAAGCTTGCAAATGTTCCCTGAATGTCTGCAATGTGACTGATTGTGTATTCTCCACATCCTGCAGTTGGAGCGGTCCAAAGAAAATGTTCTGATGAAACACTTCATCACAGTCGTCAGCCTTAGACCATGAAAAGAACAGTTTCCCCCTTGGAGGTGGTGGAGGAATTTCATGTTGAAAAAGCCAGGTTTCTGTGTTCTGCTAACACTCTCCCAATGTAAAATCTGTCAACATAATCCCCAGCATATTTTTTTTTCAGCTTCTAGGTACTCCAAAGATCCTGTGTCAGTGTCAGGTACTGGCTCCACAGAAACGTAGTGCTGCATGCGGCTGATGTACCCAAGTACAGCATTGGTCTTTGGGTAGCAGGATTTCCGAAGACAATGTCAAAAGGTTCTCTGACAATTGTGATTGGTTGTCCTGAAAGCATTCTGCTCATGTATTCCACAGTGATGTGGTCTATATGTGTCATTTCTGCCAGAGCAGACACATAATCTCAGTTGCATGTCTGGTTAAAAAAAAAAAAGCTTCAAGCTGCTGCTTTTCATCTGCCGAGAAATCAAATTCCAGGTAGTCACAAATTTGTTTCGTAGTTCGTCTGGCTCAAACACAGCAAGGTGTGTTCTTCAAACTGGCTTTTCAATGCCCCCCCCCCCCGCCCCCCCCAAAAAAGCCCAGTTACCATCACCTGGAATTTGCCCATGAAGTCTGAAGTTTCTTTTGGAAAGACATGAAATAACTTAGACATGTGTTCACTTGATGTTTCTTCATGATCCATATTGGGGGTAGCATTCACCAACTTCATTTGGTGTTGGCTCGGTGATCCTGTCAGGGCAGCATTCATCAACTTCACTCATATCACTGCTGCCTGGTTCATCACTCATGGGCTGGTTGGAATCTGTATCTTCAGAAGCAGACTCACTGTCACTGAATACTCTGCTTTTGCCCCTGAGATTGACATTCCTAACTTTCTTTTTTGTTTCTGTCATTCCACTGAAGAATGGTGCAACGGTATATTCATCATAGTCACCAAAGAGGCTTGATATTACATTTTGAATGTTGCAGCAGGTTTTGCAGTTGCCAAGATGACACTGCACAGAATCTGGGTCACAAACAGTCAAACGATGAGAGCCTTGGTATTTGGTAGGTCACGTATCGTGGCCCTCAGTCCCTGACTCAGTAGCTCAAAATTCTCATGATATAATTTGCAGCAGCACACACTGTGATCTTTGTCTGACATTGGAACAACATGAATTGGTCACAGTGCAGCAAAAGTAGACTTACCAATTTTCAGATCAGGGTTCTCTCGCTTGAATTCCTGAAATGCTCATTGACAGTGCTGAGCATTACTTTCTTTTGCACTTTTGTTTTTTCTCCATCTTTCAAAACTGTGACATAGTCTTTGCGACCAGGCAGCTGCTATAAATGTTGTCACTGTTGAAGAAGGAAGCCACTGCTTTATGCTTTTCATTTGTGATTTTGGGTTTTGTTGGGATGTTGGTGTTTTTCAATGCTGAAGTCCACTGCAAGTGCAAGTTTTCAATACTATAGCTGTCTTTTTTCCGTGGACTATGCGGCAGAGATAATCTTGCCCTATTCATCGCTCGGCTAAAGACTGCCTGGAACCAAAAGCCTTTGCTGGACTGATGAGCACTGGTGATTTCAAAGCCTTTTTTAACTTTTCTTTTTCTCGATAATCAGATTTCCTTTTCGTGCTTTTGACACTTTCCTCCTCCTTTTGTTTTCACTCCACTGTGATCTGCATTTCTTCAGCTGTTCTTTGTTTCTTTGCCGTCAATCGCTTCTCTTCAGACATCCGTTGTCGGTACAGCCTCATCCGCTCTGCTGCTGATTTAGCTGGCATGCTTCTTTTTAGTACTGTACAGACTCTGTTGACAGAAAGTGGTGAATTGTTACTGATACATAATGTTCTTTGTATTAAACAACTTATTGATAATCATAATAGAGGCTGAGCAGTTATTTCAATTTAGTAAAGTTCCGTGGGGCTGGAATAGCTCAGTTGGTAGAGCGCCAGACTCGTGACCCAAAAGATGCGGGTTCGAATTTCAAATGGGGGTTTCGGTGTAGGGGAATTTTTCCCTCAGAGTTAACATTAGATCTGACTCTATTCCCCACCAGTCCTTCGAATGAGACTATAAACCGAGGTTCCATGTCCAAACGCACGCATAACATCTTGCGCACATGTTAAAATCCCATCACCAACTTTTGGAACAGAAGGCCAAGTTTGGCCCGTTGGTATGGACGACACGTATTCACCGCATGCAGTTAAGGCCTGACTTGAGCGCTGGGCTTGTGCACAGTCAGGTATTTGCTAAGACAGCAGATGTGGCTGAGCGAATATGGAATTGTCCGAACACTATGAGGCCTCTTTATGCATAACCTACCTACCAACCAACCAAATAAGTAAAAAAAGCCATTAACTGTCGACCTGTAGAAGACGGCAGTGTTTATTTAAATATATCAATTAGCTTGTAAATTCAGACAATTAACAAGGAATCAAGACATGGAAAAGACAGCATCACTTTTAGAAGAGATCAGAGCAGAGCAGTTGTTCATTTTTAGTTATTAACAGCTACATGCCACGTCAGTTACAGATAGGTGCCACGTCAGTTACATGCATTTTTCTGAACACTCTTTGATTTTTAAGTTTTCAAACTTTTATGGACAGCTTAAAAAGAGTACAAAGATAACCAATCATATAAACAAAATCACCCTACCCACTGGTACAGAATGGGAACATTTGTTTAAAAAAATGTAACTGACGTGGCATTTCACTGAAGTAATTTTAATTTCAGAAATCCATATATAACATAGCAATTAGACAAACAGGCAGTGTTTCTAAGCAACTTCAGTGTATCTTCTTCAATTGGAAAAACTTTCTTTCAGAACAATCCACTTTTATTAGAACTACAGACACATAAGTTCAGTATGGACCAGCACTCACCTAATGCAGCTGAACACAAGGTCACAACCAATATGGCTGCCAGTCAGGGAATGTCACTCCAGATGAAAATCGCAGTAAAAATCTGAAACTACTGAGGTTATACTTTGAATGTGTTATGATAAAAATAGTTAATATCAATTCTGAATTTTGGCTCCAAGTGAGCATTTTTTTTGGAACTGCCCACTGCCCGGTCTTTATTAAACTTTTCCACGCTAGAGTGGCTGAGGCCCAAACCCGACTCTGTATTTGTTTGATGCTGGTGGTCAGGATACAGGGATGTGCTCTAGTGCGCACCAAGCAGATTTTTGTTATACACAGCACTAGGGAGTGGCTCCGTCCTGGGAGTTTAGAACGTGGCCCCATATGTTCGCATACTCTCAAGATAGTGACAAAAATGCAAGCCACCTCTGCTTGTCAAAAGGGCGCCTCTGTCTGTCAACAAAAATCTGCATAAAAAACAAATGTTTGCTGCGCTTATAGACCAGGCCGTCGCCCCCTTTAGTAAGTGTTGATTGTTCTTGCTGTGGCTCTCTTTTTGTTAATCTTTGACTGTTTGTTCTTTGTTTCAGCTGCAGTGTGACAGACCTCCCATGTCCGACCAACCCGATCGGCACTCTCAGTTTACTTGGACTACTCAGCTCTCCTTTTGTCTGTCTGTCTGTCTCATCTGGCAATATATCAGTGACGTTTATGGGTACTGCTTAGTGCGCACCAAGTAGCCTTATACGACTAGTCTTAAGCCCGTATTTTAGTGTTTGTTCTTGTTGTTAGTTTTTTAATCTTGAACTTTTTGTTTGTTTCAGCTGCAGTGCTTAGCAGACCTCCCGTTCCTGACCAACCCGATTTAGTATTTATTGTTTATGTCATGTTGTTCTACGAGCCCACGTATGACAAGTCTCTTTCTTTGTGTTTCAGTCGCCGTGCTAACAAGACCTTCCGTGGTTCAGACGAGTGGCTACATGAAAGACAGGGGGAGGAGGCCAGTCGATCACTCTGTAAGGAGTGGTTTGTTGTCTCTTGTTGGCAGCTGTTGTACTTGCCAGTACTTTAAAATGTTGTCCTTGCTTATTCTCATACCTTAAATGTTTGTTGTTGTTTTTTCAGGTTACTACCCAAAGCAAACGCCGTGAATCCTAAAAGATGTTTGTTGTTGTTTCATGGTTACCGCCCGCCAATCAACGCCTGTGAATTACAGCAACGCGTGTAGCTGTTCGGAGCCTGATACCGCCCGCTAATCGACGCCTGCGAATTACGTACCGCGTTGTAGCTGTTCGGAGCCTGATATTCGCACCAGCTTCGCACCAGCTTCGTACTGTGTGGACATTTCTACCGTGGACAGTATAGAACTATGTATGCCCTCCCCCCCCCCCCCCCCCCCCCCCCCCCCTACATGACCCTAACAACCTTAAATAAAAATGGACGTCTTTGCGCAATTAAGTATCCACGCGTATGGTAATGGGAGGTGTGAGATGTCTGTGTGTGAAGTACGTGTCTTCGCTCCTCTCTTACAACTGTGTGAAGTACGTGTCTTCGCTCCTCTCTTACAACCTATTTACAACGCATATGATTCTTTTTGTTACATTCGTTTATTCATACTGCAGAAACGTGTGTAGATAATAAGCTATCCTCTCAAGCATTAGAAACCGGCCTCTCTCCAAAAGAGTTGTGCTGAAGGCAACAGGATTTTCACCTGCATTAGTAAATAAGTCATGTAAGCTCAGTAGCAGCAGTAGTCCTTGTGGTGTGTCCGAGGTCTGTAGCGGATCCGCCGAGTTCTAAGACCGTCTTGAGAAACTCGGATTCATTCTCTTTAGTAGACTCACCCGATTTAATCTTGTTGTAAAGATCCTCATAACGTTTCCATAGAATATCCCCCCGCCAAAACCTTTTCAGATAATGAAGATAAGCTCTCATGCTTCATGGGAAGGGATCTAGAATAATCTACATCATTGAAGAGAATCGTCCGCATGGTCATCCTTACTAAGGGTGACAATGGTGGCTCGTATTTCTTGAACAGTAAACCCGCTATTAAATATTCGCAGTCGTGGAAGCGTTGCTGTTCGGACGTGTAGACCTCAAGATAACGAAGCCAATGCTGTTCTTGTTCCATCTTCTAATCTTTCTCTCGTCACTCTCTCTCCTTCTCAAAGATTATAAAAGAGGATAGGGGAATAGGGAAAGAAAAAACCTACTTTCCACTAACATAAAATGAGGTCTTGGTGGAATACACTCCACACACGCAACAAGAATGGATCTGTTTAACGACTCTTCTTTCTCGTCACTCTTCCTCCGAATTCCAGAAGACTGTGTCCACTATTTTCTCAACTACTGCCAGCAACGTCGTGCCTACGGCTGGCCTGGCAATGGCAACCATTCATTTTGAGAAACTAGATAAAGCGCATAAACTCTGGGACGGATTCGAGTGTGATATTGCGCAGTATTTTATGCAACAAACATGTGGTCACGCTTTGGAAATGCTGGTGGATCTTGATCCCGATCATAGTTTCACGCAGTCGTTGTTGTACACAATGACGTACCAAATACCGTTGACCGACCCGCCATGGAACTCTACAAAAGCGACCATAGACCGTTACTCAGCAATATCACCTTATAAACTGGTCAGGGTCTTTGAAACCGTCATGCAATTATCCCTCCCCAAAAAACTCGAATGTTTTCTGTACTCGAGGGCAGAAGGCCTCAGACGAGAAATTGCCAAAGCTTTCAGCGAGAGACCTTACCTATTTGAACTAGTCGAGCAACTAATCACGATAAGAATGTACCTGGTCAAAATAGTACAGACAAGGCAAAGACTCTTTATATGCTCTGACGAGAGCGCGTGTATTTTCGGCGTTCCATTCTTAAGAGTAAGTCGATGCACTCGGATCCGATGTACCCTGGATTCAACACGGTCATGGGATTAGCAGTCGCACAGTTCCAGTACGACGTGGTACAGTTTCTCTATCGGGCCGGAGCAACCAGCAAGGGCGAACTTTATCGGTTAAGTCAACACCCCCTTGTGAAAGATATTATTCACTACCGCCGGGAAAGCCAAGAAAAAATCATAGCATTTCTGTCCGTAAAGCCTCGCGACCGCATTCTTTGCAAAAACTAGCATTCCGAGAGGCATCTAAGCAGCTAGGGTGGGGTTACGTCAGGGAGACAAACATTGACCAGTTACCATCCCCAACATTTTCAAAGCCAGATTCAAGTACGTAAAACCATTCCCTGTTTTAGTGCCTTGAGAACTATACATGCATAAGAGAAGGCGGCGTGTTCTCCTTGCCAATGGGGAAAAAAACATATAAAGAAGAACGGGTCCCGGATTTAGTCGACAGAGTAAGCTGTAAAGATGACCCTTGAGTGGTTGACACCACAGCGTATAAAAGAGTCTAGTAGTAATGCTACTGACAGACAATACGTGATGTGTGTTGTTATAAGAACTCGTTGAGTGGCAATAGATATTTATTCTCCACAAGAATATCACGAACCCCCCCCCCCCCCCCCCAGTTTGTTCCTCCTTCCCCCACAATTGCTTTTAAACCTGAGAAAGGGAACCTGCGTGTTTGTGAAGAGGATAGAGATTACAACCCTTACAGGAACATATTATCACGTCACTAGGGACGATACCCTTTCGTCTTCCATGACGTTCCAGAAGCCGACGTCTACTCCTTCCTCAGCGCCTGCCGTCAGCTTAGTGCGCCTAAATGTCTTGTAAAGGCAACTATTTTTTTAACAACTGGATGAAGTATTCACGTGCAATCTGTGGGACGGTCTCACGTATGAAACTGCAATGTATTTTACTCAACAAAACATGTGGTTCACGCTTCAGAAACTGCTAAGATATGCTCCTCAACACGGTCCGCATAAGTTCATACTCGAGTTGTTGGACAATTGACCACCGCGCTACGCCGATTTATGAAAGCCTGCAAGTCTATAAAATGTTGTTGGACGTTACTCAACCCAAGTGGTCAAGGTAGCCTTGAAAAGCGTCATGTATTTTGAAAAATCAAGAAACCTTGAATGCTTTCTGTTTTCAAGCACAGAAGGCATCAGACGAGAAGTTGAAAAGCTTTCAACCGGAGACCCTATCTTTTTGAGGGCGGTTGACAGAATGGTCAGAAAAAGGTTATATTTACCGTACGTAAAACCATGAAGAGAGGAGAAACGTTCTTTACACGCTTCAGAAGGCGGGTGAGAGACGTATTATGCCGCTTTTGGCTCACCCGCTCTCAACCGCCTTGGCCGGTCTCGTCCAGGCGACTCCAAAAGCGGCATAAATACCGTTCTCTACTAAGCATGACTTTAATAACCAAACAAATAACGACCCTACAAACATACATACTGTGTAGGGTTATCTGTTTTCAATACCAATTTACAAAACTTTTCAGATTTAGTTTTTGCTTAATCCTATGTTTTCCTGATCGTTTCAATAACATCATTTTCACGCAAACATTCATCAAATGCATCTCTGTCTTTCATGTGAAATAAAACTACAGTCTTTAAACTGTTCTCTAAAGTCTTTTAAAACCGAATTATATTTTTGACATAAAATCCACACACTTATCCCAGCATGTCTTCACTGAAAGCTAGTTTCGACAAAGCGTTTCTCTTTTAATTATGTCTCTTTCTGCTGAACAGTCATCTATAATAAATAGCGTCTGCGTTCCTTCAAACAATTTATTAAAGTGTTCTAAACACTCACTCAGTTTATTGCTAGGATCAACTAAATATATGTTATCATCTGTCCATATAAACCTTTCTATCATGATATGCTTTGTTCCATTTAAGTGTTGGACAGAAAATCACAATGTGATCAAAATTATAGCGATAAAACTGTTTGTAATAGGTCTAGGACAAATATTGTTTTTCCACAACCAGTTTGCCCACAAATTAATGAGCAATGAGGAGTTTTTGTCATAAAGTTTAACTGCTCCATGGTTTTATAACAGGATTTAATCTAATCAGTTATTATATTTATCATACTTTCTGTCAAAACCTGTTCAGTATAATAAAACCCTACAAGACCTAAATGTGTAAGATTAATCCAATTTAGTTCTGTAAGATTGTTTCTATTTAAGTCAACATTGATTTTGTTGCTTGTTGTTATAACCTTAATATCCTCACCATTGTGAAGAACGACGATGGTAACGTTAAGACGTTTAACGTCTAAGTTTTGCCAGCTAATATTAATTCCTTTTATAAGGTCGTCACTAACGCCCCACAACCCCGTCCCTCTCCACATCTTTAAAGACAGAAATTTCAAATATCATTGTGAACGTGTCTCCTAATTTTCTGCTTGGAAAGAACTGTAATTTTGTAGAAGCTTTTTTTAAAACCGGTTTTTTCTGTGGAGGATGTACTGTTTTTTTCCCATACGGTGTTATTTCAATTTCTTTCGGCTATTGTCGTCTGGCATAAGACTTACATGTAAAGGGCCAGAGTTGAATGCTTTTCTGAAACTTTTTTGACGGCTAAAAATGTAAATGGGCTTATGAATTCAAATTTTATTTCCCATTCTAAATATGGTTCTAAGTGCCATTTGAGGTCAGGTTTTCGAACTATTTTATATTCATACTGGCCAACATTATTTGCTTCTAGATTGCGCAGTTGTTCTAGTTTAGGAAACTTTTTGCTGTCGCCAACCTCTTTGCGTTTATAATCACCATCTTTAGTGTACTCAAAACCATACAAAGCGCTATTTCACCGTTCTGTTCAAAGTCCCTCAACGTCTGCAAGGTCTTTTAATTCTAAAGTTATACACCTCACAGGCGCTAATGCAACTCCTGATTCATCTGGCCCACGCGACATTATTTTTTAGAACAACGTATTATTTTATTTCCAAAACAATGTGCAGGTTATCACATTTCACGATTTTACCTGTTTTGTCTGCAATTTTTTTATATTAAATGATCCAACCTCCCACAAACTAATCTTTTAAACTGTAAATTAGGGAATTGTATAATTTCATAATCGCAATATGCAGCTTTCCCTGATGGAAGAGCTCTTAAAACAGTTGAGGCCTTCCATCATATAAGTTTTCATCAGTGCTCAGCTCATCCAAATGAACATATAGTAATGAATGTAATGCAAGATCGAGCGGATTTTCCCCTCATAAGTAGTTTTGTTGGTGTAACTCTAAATCTATGATTGTCAGCTGCAAAGCCTAACATTTTAGCTAGCTCTTTATCAAAATAGTAAGCTACTTCTTCAGGTTTGAATGATAACATTGTTTTCAGATTCGCATTGTTAAGTTTGAGAGTAATGTCGAAGTTACTCATTGCTTCTTTTAGTGAGCAAAACCCGTAATAACACTAGGTATTGTTAACTGGCTAACTATGGCCCCGGTTTTGTCAATTTTTTAAATCTTATTATCCCTTGCTTTAGTTATATTAAACCATACGACTTTGTAGAATATTTCATGGAGCGCGACCGTTTTAGTTCCGCAACCGTTATCAATAGCATGTTCTAAAAACGAAGGGCGGTCTTGAGTTGTTATTGTTACAAACATTTTTTAAAAACAAAATTAAAAATGAGTGCATTCAAATATACTGATGCAAAATATTCTGTTGGGCCGCATTACAATCTTAAAAATATAAAAAACTGACACCCTCGACATTCTGTGACCCAGACTGACACTTTTCATAAAAAGGTGAGTACTCCATTGACAAATATCTTAAACCCTCCTATTAAAAAAGACTACATCGCAAAGTATGGTTCAGTCATCCAATGCAGTTTTATCAGAACCAGTTAAACTTTGCTGTGTTTTGTGCATCAACTGGGTGTGGAGTGTCGTATGCTGATCATTTAAATCATCCTGATCCTTTGGTTGAGGTCAGTGTATAGATTTCATTTTATTACACCTTCAGACGTATTTTGACTGAACTGCAAGCACCATTACCAAATGACAAACCTTTTAATCCATTCAGCAACCGAATAGACATGAAGGCTTTTGAAAGGATCTGTAACGAATTCAATATTAACATCAAGACAGACTTTAGACAAAAGTTGGACCTTAATCATGGTCTAGGTACCCTTATTTTTGGGGCGTGCACAGAAAGTATAAATATGACTGGAATCCTCCTTACACATCTTTCTCTTCAGGCACAACTGTTCACCTCGACCATAGAGCAAGAGCATAAAACAGCATGGACAACATTTATCTTAGACTCTTCTAAGGGCCTAACTAAAGCAGGAATACAACGAATAAACGACTCTATTCGTACTTACGTTGGTGTTTGCTAGGTTCGCAAGCACAAACGAGATCGAGCATAACCGATCCTTCTACTGGCTTTGACGCGCAAAAACAATACTTAGCAAATTTAGAGGACGCCATTAATTCTACAGTTGATTTACCTTCAAGCATAAAAAGGTACCAAAATGTTTTACAATACGCAAGATCGAAAGTAGACTTTGCTGTTGGCGCTGGTTTATACATGCTACCTTCTGACCTCAGATCCAGGTAGGAACAATAATAAACTACAATAATGAAATCCTTGTGGGCAGGCAATGAACAGAAAGTCGGAAAAAACGAAATAAATTCTGAGCCAGTAATATTGCAAGCAGTAAACAAACACCCAAGAATAAGTCATCCAATCCCAGTGGCCCAAAGCCCGAAGGTCGTTGAAGAACACGAAGTCCACGAAGCCAAGAAAATAATGACCATGAATATGAAAAGACAGCACTTGTTCTTGGATTAACTGGCTAGGTTACTCCTTCTTTATTTTACTAAAGAGTAACCCAACTATTAAGAGAACTAATGTCCATAGGTGCTCGGCCATAAAGCCAACTACTTTGCTTGCAGTAGACAAAAGCCAGCTAACGACACCCCCTAATATACCCGGTAAAGAGTCTATAGCTTTACCAGCTAATTTTTTTTAATAAGCCCGCAAGATGATCAAGCTGTTTTTTTACCCATGATTTATCAGGCGGAGGCGATGGTGGTGGAGGCACTGGACTTTGACCCCACCGCCTGTAATAGCCATCACCAGTGTACTTATTGCAAATCCTAAGGCTGTTATAACACTTGCTAATGTGACTCCTGCTCTCTAAAAAATGTTCTTATTTGGTCTGCTAGTGTTGTGTCTTCATATAAAATTCTTTGGATAGTTTCTCTTATTCTGCTCACTTGAGTTCGTAAGTCTTCTCGGTTAGTAGACAACACTTCTAGTCTTGCTGATCTCTCTTGTTCAAGATCTTTTAGTCTTGGGTTATTTCTTTCTTTAACACCAGGCCCTAAGTTGGCGTCATCAGCCTCAACGAGTTTTTCTTTTTTCTCTTTTCATATGCTCATCTAGTTCACCTAGTTTTGCTAAATTGTTGGTTAATTCGCCTCTGATGCTTCTCAAAGCATGATCAAGAGCCTCTAATTCTCGCATGGGTAGCGGGAATCATTATTTTTTTTAATGCTGTTTCTTCGGAAAAACTGTTTCTGCTTCTATTATTTCGCCCGCTGTTTGACTTAATCTTGAAGTTCATGTTTTGTATTTGGTTATCTGTTGGGAGTTCTTGTAGCGTGTTTTGAAGTTTAGCAACTGCTTCCTGTCTAATTTTGGTTTAGTAATGCCAAGGCGATTTCGATCTTCCACCTAAGTCTTTGTCTAATTGTATTCATGCCTACAAACTTTGATGAGTCTCGTTTATCTGTAAGCTGAACACGTTGTCCTTGCTTGTTTTTACATACAAATGGTCATCTTTTACTTCAAAATCATTAGGGTCTATAAAATCGGGAGGTTCTTGTCCTAAACTTTGGTATAATGATCTGACCTTACTTTCTGTTAATTTATACCGACATTGTTGGTAATGTACTCCCGATTTCTGCTAATTCATCATGCAATGAGAGCCCCGAGCGATGCTGCTCCCAAGGGGAATCACTCATGTCGTCTCCAGGATCTAAAACACCATAATCTTCTTCACCTTCAATGCCTGCCATGTTTTTAAATAATAACTTTTTATTTTGTTTTATAAAAAATGTCACAAAACATATGGCTCGATTCTTGACCCGCATAGAAGACTGAAAGAGCCCTTTGGCGTGAAGGGAAATAAGCGGAATATTACTGTTCCAAATAATCCATCTACTATTGATGCGGATCAAATTCTTACTGTCAAATTTCCAGACCTAGGAGCGGATGAAGTGATTGTGCCAGGCTCTGCGCGTCTTACTTTCAAAATAGAAACTCGCTTCAACAACAGACCCAAACAGGACGGTTGTACAGAATCTGGGGCGGGCAATCGTTAAGAAAATTTCTATAAAACTTGAGGGGCAAGAAATATTTTCTTTACATAATGCAGACATATTTTTAGCCTATTCTGATCTATGGCTAACCGCGAATGAAAGGGCTGATCTTGCGTTTCAAGGAATCGAAAATGAAGAAGCACTAAAACATAGAATAGGCGCCGCAAACGCTAAAGACGGCAAAGGTTTGTAGCCGTAAGTTATGCGTATGGAAATCGCTTTTTTCATACCCCTAGATTTGGGTTTTTAAAAGCGCATGCCCACTACTTTCAAGGAGCATTAAAGACAGATTGTCATATGAACTAACTTTTAATGACCACAAATATGTTATTATATCTACAGACACCGAAGCAAAGTACAGCATTTCTGACATCTCGTTAGAGTTTGACGTTGTTAGCAACCCTGACTTAGCGAGGATGATCCAGCAACAATATCAGTCAAAATTAGCATATATTACGAAAGAGTGATTCATCATTCTATATATCCTAAAAGCAAGGCAGACACTATATGGAATTTCAGTTTTAGTGCCACAGCAAGATCGCTTAAAGGTATTTTATTGCTGTGTGAAGATGAAGGACCATTCGAAAGACAAACTGGAAAATTTTATTAATCCTAAAATAACAAAAGTGCAATGTACAATTGAGGGTAGTCCTAACCAAATCTACGCTAGCGGGCTTAAACCTTATCAGCATTTGACGAAATAAGAAAATTGTTTGGGGGTGGGAGGGGTAGAAATCCAACGGTAGACCTTGTGTCTAAAGATCTGCATCTTCACAGTGTTAGACTTGATCATTATTTAACAACGAAATACGGTTTATGGATTGACCTAAGGTCAACGGAGGATAATAAGTTACATGGAAGCGGGAGAACCGTTAGAGACATAATAAACATTCAAATTGATAAAGAAGAAGAAGCCGATAAACCCTTAATGTATATTTGTTTTTAATATATGATGCGCAGCTGAATATTCAAGATAACAGATTAGAAAATATACATTACTAAATTATTTTTTTATTTTAAAAAAGCATGTCTGTTCAGCATTATCCGAGAGTACCTACAGAACCGGAGTCGCCAAGAGAAGAGATAGTAGAACCCCCCGGCATAAAAACCTTTAGATTAACCAACATTACACAAATGCTACAAAAACTAGAGCAGGGCCTTTCAAAATACAGCAAAACCAAACGAAGGTATTCTGCTGCCTTTAATGCTGTTACCTATGTTAATACTGGAGCATCGACTATAAGTGCTGTATCGCAGGAACGAGTGTTGGCCTTTTAGCAACAGGCGAGGTGCACCGGCAGCTTTACCTCTAGGCGGTTTGTCTTTAGCTCTTGGTCTATGTTCATTAGGTGTAGGTGCTGCTAGCAAAAAAATAAAAACTAAACTCCAAAAGCACACAGCTATGTTCAACTAATAACAGCTAAACTTAGTTCGTTCAAACTGATTATAAAAAAAGCACTAGCTGACTCAAACATCAGGGATGAAGAATTAGTCGTTTACAGGCCGATTTTGATGACTACAAAAGAAAAAAGTTTGATCTTCAAAGAAAGGCGAAAACAACTTTTTCTCAACAGCCAGACAACCGAGCAGATAAAAAAAGGAATGCTTAAAAAAAGTAAACGAAACTTTAAAAACTCTGTTCAAACACCACATTAACAACGCCAAAGGGCGTTTATACTTTATTTTTATGAGTCTAAACACAAAAAGACCGTCGATATGATTAATTATTTTTTGATTTAAATAAAAAATTTGAGTTAGAAAAGAAACTCAGCATGGATAAATTATATGAAGGACCAAAACGAATTTTTTGAAGCAATGCAAGAAAATTTATCAAGAGCACTAAATGATATTGATTTAGAAGTCATTAATCCAGCAAACGTACAGGCAAGTGTTGCTCATGCTATTTCTAAAGTTCCAGGTAAACTAACAATAGACCCGCCATTTAAAAGTAATGTTAGCTGTTTTAATCGACTTATAACAATAAATGAAGAAAACCTAGAAGTCGGGGTCTCGACTAAACAGCAGACTATTCTTTCCTCTAATGACTTAACACCTGGTTGGCAGACCAACTGCTTACACAGTTTGTTTGTGGCCGCTGAAGAACCCAAAATGAAGGCTCTGGTTGGTCAGAGGGCAAAAGTCTTAGAGATCAGATTAAAACAGGCTAAGTATGCGCCGATTGTTGGCAAGTCTTACATTCCACTGCCCCCAGCATTAGTCGCAAAAAAAGCAGTTCTAACAAAAGAATTATTCAGACAACAAATGTTTTATGGGGTGTGTTCTCCCCAAGGCTGCATTATATCCGAAAAACGCAGAGAGAGTGTCTAACAAATCACCCTTACATCAATGATCTTAACTTAGGGGGGTTTTCCTTTCCTGTTAGCGTGGATTCCATTGATCAGTTTGAAGAACAAAAAAAAACCAATAACTGTTAATGTATACACATGGGATGAGGAAACAAATCTACTACCCTTTAAAAAGTGTCCAAAAACAGCCCAACAATAGGTGATCCAGACAAAAATCATGTTGACTTACTACTATGTTTTCACCAGCGGGGGTACCGCATTACACATTGATACGAACAATGAGTAGATATTGCGGGATACTTCAAAAACCCTTAAACCCTAAACAAGAATTCTGCAGAAAATGTTTAACAAGAATTCCATCTGCTCAAGCCGCAAGCGAACATAAGAAACATTGTATCGACCCAGTTGACTGTAATACAGAACTAATTACGCCCCAGAAGGGAGTAAAGTTAGTTTAAAGAACTGGAAACGACTGCAAAATTCTCCATACGTAGTTTACGCAGACTTCGAACACTCATTGTTCCTTATGAAGGGCCAGCGCCACAAAAACTTCGAAAACATCTTAATGAGTAATCACCAGATTTGTTCATTTGCCTTCGTTATTGTCAGGTCGGAATGGTGCTCATTCAACGCCAGAATTATACAGAGGCCCAATGCTGCAGAATACTTCTTAAAACGCATGCAGCAAGTGCGTAACGCCTGTTCTAATAATCTGAATTTAAACTAAATCATAATGACGCCTGAAAACCAAGAACGTATGACTCAGCCCCACTATTGTTGGATTTGCGGTTTGAACTCAGTGAGGAAGCCAATCCAAAAGTAAGAGACCATGATCACATGAGCGGAAAGTCAGAGGCGCAGCACATAGTAAATGCAATCTTCAACTAAAGTTGAACCAAAGACATGAAGCTGCCTATATTCTTTTCAAAACTTGCGAGGTTATGACTCTGCACATTATAATGCAGCAGTAACCAGCGCCTTCAGGGTAGCATGCATTGCACATCGCAGAAAAGTACATATCTTAACTGAATAACATGTCTTTTTAATGACTCAAGTGCAACATCATGATGGGTTTTTCATTAGAGACGCAGCTATGTCCTTTAAAGTCCGCCAATAACGGAAGATTTTATGACCCAAACTCTCGTTAGAAAGGGCGATTTACCCTTATGAGTACATGAACAGTTGGGAAAGGTTTGACGACGATACACTTCCAGCCAAAGGCGCGTTCTTTCTAGTCTCAGAGGAAAGGAACATCAGCGATTTCCGATTACCAGAGCATATGCTGCAAGATGCGTGGCAGAAGTTAGAGTGTAAAACAATGGGAGACTATCATGACTCCCTACTTGATGCCGATTGTATCGTTAGTTGGCGGACGTCTTTGAAAAATTAACAGAAAGACCATGTCAGTAAACATTAATAGCCTGGATCCTTGCGCATTACAATTTTCGTTCTGCGCCCGCTAGGGATGATTGGTACGCGTTCTTAAAGTTTACTGGATACAGTTGATTTATTGTCTGACCTACCAATGAGTCAGATGATTTGAAAACGATTGCGTGAGGAATTAGTATGGCGTCGCATCATTACTGAAAGCAAACAACAAAAACCTGACGATTATGATCCGAGTAAAATTGTTCACTATCTCATGGATTTAGGACGCAAACAATCTGTATGGATGGGCAATGGCGCAAATCGCTTCCATTACGTAACCTTTGAAATGTATCGACCGGTACAAATAATATTCAAAAGGCATTAAAGTGAGTTGAACAGTTTAAAACGCTTGATCAGCAGCGAGTTTCATTTCTAGTGTTGATTTATGAATATCCTCATGAACTCCATGACCCAGCAAAATGAATATCCATTAAGCAGCAGAAATCTAAAGATGAAATCCAAGAGAGCCGCCTAAAACTTAAGCCCAATCTCGCGGCAAAAAAAATATGTCCTGGCCATTACAGACTTCTACAATTTTATTTTAAGACCATGGGTTGAATTGAGAGCAGTTCATCCGTATAAATTGCTTTTGATCAAGAACAGTTCATGAAAACCATACATAATGCAGAACACTGATTCTCAGCACTAAATCCACAGATGCTCAGAAAAAGACTTTTTCGAAGCTGATGAACGAACAGCGATTCGGAAAGACTATGAGAATCCGCACAAGCGCAAAGAAGTCAGATTAGTCACCCGAGAAAACTAAGCAATTAAGCTGACTTCAAAACCAAATTATCAGGCTTCAGAAGATTTCATGATCAGCTTTTTGGCATAATGATGAAAAAAAAGAAAGTCAAATTAGACAAACCTGTATTATCTTGGGTTTACGTTTTAGAATTATCAAAGCTTTTAATGTTAGAATTTCTTATGACTACTTTAAACCCTCGTAATTCCAGAGTCCAGAGTACTTTACACAGATACAGATAGATATTTTGTTATAGATATCTCCTACTGATGACATCTATAAAAGACATGGAAAATCGAAGTGGCCTAAAGGACATGCAGGGATGTACGACACACCTGATTACCCTAAGATTCGCCTTTGCATTCATTACAAATAAGACGTTGTAAGGAAAGATGAAGGATGAATTCTGGAAAGGGGATCAAGGAGTTTGTTCTGGTTTAAGGTCGAAAATTACAGTATTTCGAGCCAGAGAAAACCATTAAGAAAGCAAAGGAATATCTCGCAGCATTGGTGCAGTCAAGACATATTCCACATGACAACTACAAAAGAAGCTTGTTTGGACAATAAGAACTTTTCATCATGACAACGAAAAAACTGCGATCTAATCTGACATAGATCAACAAACTGTTGTTATCAAGAAGGCGTTAGATAGAACAAACACAAACGTGGTGTTTGTTAAACCAGAGTTTTTTCATATGCAATAGGCACTGGAGTGGCTGCATAATTGTAACATTCTTCGGGTTTATATTTTTCATCAACTTTATCTATAAGATCAAGCATAGCTTCATCCAATTCATTTAAATCCTTTTCTTATGTTTCTTGATGCGTTCCGAATACTGTTTATTATTCAAGATATTCTTTTTCCCCAGATTTGGGGGGTTTGAGTGTAGGTGATCTGGATGAGTTAGCAAGGCATTGATTAATCCTCGAAAATGTACCCCTAATACATTAACACGCATCAAATGATTCCCGTATCATTTTCAAGGGTCTCTTCCTTTACCATTCTTGTTTCGTTCTGCATTTCCTTCTGATCTTTCCAAATTTAAACTCAAATATATTTACGTAAATCAGTTAAGTCAACTGGAACTGTGTCTGTGGGATTATCTGCAGTTCATTCTTTCACAAAAGATCTTGCGAGGGAGGCTGGTTTGTTTGTTGTGTCAGTTTCTCGTAAATAATACACGGCCGGATTCAATTTTACAATTCTTTTATTTCATATGGATCAACAGCTCCAAACTGGATCTGTTGCCCTGGAAGCAGTGTCCCATTCGCTTCCCCCGTAAATAAAGTACCTTACTTTCAAACCAAACGGTAATAAAGTTTGCTGATGAAGACTCTCCTTCAACAACATTTAATTGATTTTCTTGATTCTTGTACTGGTTTTTAGCCCCTTTAAATCTTCATAGAGTTCATTGCGGGCGCAAACTGAGGGCAGTCTTCAACCCATTCTGTTTTCGAGAATTGGTCAATAAGCTCTTCTGTGATACTGGTCTAGGAAAAAATCTTTCAGCTACTGTTTAGTTAAAGTTTTTCAACCTAAAGCCTTGATCTGTGAACCCCGGAATGCCTCTTTTAATGGTAACTCTAGGTTTTAACAATAATTGGATTCACTTGGCCTTTAAATTCTTTTCCATCCTGCGACTTGAATCATGCGAGGATAAGTTAAGAACCCCGTTTGGTATATTAGTTGTATTGGCAACAGCAACAGCAGAACACTCTTTTTGTGTTAATGGTCCGCCTCTTTGAATCTTGAAGCTACGTCAACGACTGTAAGTGCGTACTAAATCTTTTTCGCTAAAATCGTATCAGAGGGTAAATATAGAAGGTCCATTTGATGGGTGTCGATCGGTATTGTAATTCACAAAGTGTGGTCTCTGTATTTCGTTTGGGCGCAGGTAAATAATTTGTGCCAAATCGCTTAGTTTTAGATAGCCATTCCTATGCTGTTTGATCACTGACTCCCGCGCTTGGCTTGAGCTTATTAATTGCCGTGATTCCCCTCCAAATCCTTTTTGGCGAATAATAGATTTTTTGTTCATTTTTTATTCAGAGCCAATAATAATGCGCAACAAAATAACGAAGGTCAAACCACGGACAATAAAACCGATTTCTTGCATCTTTTTGTTATTCTGATGGTTGATAAAAGTCACTGAAATTTTTGTGGGGGCAAAATGTCTCTACGACGAAGGTATGGCCCGTAACAAGATACTTATTCTTTTATCACTTGATCAACATCTTTAAAAGTGTAAGCCTGCATGTCCCTGTTTTTTCAGTTTGTATTAATAAAATCTAACTGCTCAATTCTCTGCTTTCATAGCGATCTTGTTCTGCGCTAGTTGCTCCACAGCTTTGTATGTCTTTCTTCATCTCGCAGTTACTAAATGCGTAACTTACTCCACTAAAAGCGAGCGCATTAACCACAGCGCCGCCTTATCATCATTACTAGTGGAAAGCCATTTTTTTATAAATGTATTTTTATTTACATATTTATACTGTCTGGAATTATTCCATGCTTGACTAAAAATCTTTCGTGCAAACGAAGCTGCAATAATAGCAATCAGCTTGCTGATCCTCAAAGTCAATTTGCCAAGAATCTGCCGGTATATTTTAACAGGTTTTCAACCAAGCATTGTTATCCCTACACTTAGGCCTTTCCAATAAACCAGCAAATGGTATACAAGAGGTTGGCGACAGTTTTTTCGGTGCTCATTTTAAAAAATAAAAGAATATAAATAATAAAAAACATGAAACAGCGATGATTCTACTAAGCTACAGGGGCCTAAACCTTCCTGAACTTATGAATGACCAAGTTGATGACCAAGCTATTAGCCCAAAAAGGAGAGGCTGGTATTCTTTGGCAGCATTGTGGAAAACAAAGACAGTTCCTCGGAACTGAATTCAGCATAGAACCGATTCCAAACAGATGTCGCCGCAAGACATTATAAAGTATCATAACAGGTAAGAAGCGCAGCTGGGGCTCTAGAATTTGGTGAAAAGTGTAGGGCAAACGGTTCGTAGTTTGTACAACTAAACTAGTCAGAGAAGATTTGCTCGAGAGCATTGATTCTGACAAGATCTTATGTATGATTTAACTCAAGATCCAGTTTTTAAACAAAGTCATTAGATCTCTAGGATGTGATCTAAACTAACTACAGATTTGGAACAATTGTTTCGCCATTAATCATGGGATATAATAACTTTTAATCATCTATATTTTATTTCCCATCAAACTGACCGAGCCAGAAAATCAGCAGAATCCCAGAAAACACTGAATCAGTGAAAGTGTCATCTAAAACACCTCATCCTGGACGCATTGCAGCAGGAAAAAATTACTATGGAACAAACAAAAAAATTACAGTTACAAACACAAAATAAAACTTCCTCATGAAACATAACGCCGCTAACGCCAACAGTTGATTTCAATCCAGTCTATAAAAACTCCATAAGATTCAAGACCTACGCGCCACAGTCTTCATGAATATTGAACTTAAAAACTGTTGCCATTTTTTTAGCGGCCCTTGCTGCTGTTGGTGGGCGGTTATGACGGTATAAAGAATAAAACAACGCTGGCAAAAACAAGAGCCCAAACAATCTCCAACCACTAAATACAGAAGTCCAAACACAAAAGTATGCCAAACCTGCCAACACAAAAGATAATTTTTGATCCATTTAGATGCAATAATAATTTAAAAACTTAATTTTAAAATTTTATTGATAAAAATAGATCTTGGCAGATTATTATTGATTAAAATGGATGGGAGTCAATAATAAAGACAATGAGTCCTAAAAAGACATTTCATAGACCAGAATATGTAATCAATGTGGTTTGCCACAAGATTAAGAACTTCAATACGATCTATGCTGCCCGATATCTCGCGCAGAGGAACGTTGAGCAAGACACCTCGACGATGACGCCGTTTTTTGAGCCGTATGTGTACTATATTAGGCATCTACTATTAAGATAAAAACATAGATTGTTATTTTTTTTTTGATAATTATAAGATAACTTAAATAAGATTGGTTGTACTTAGAGATACTTGAGGAAGACTTGAGGATGACTTGAGCCGACTTGAGATGACTTGAGTAAGAAACTTCGAAAGTGACTTAAGTTAGAAACTTAGAAGTGACTTGGGGTGACTTAAGGATGACTGAGGATACTTGAGAACAACTTGAGTAAGAAATTAGAAGTGGACTTGATTAAAAACTTACTAAGAACTTGAGGTGGCCTTAAGTGACTTTAAAAATAAAAAAAAAATTTATATTTTTTTTTTTATTTTTTATTTTTTTATATATTTTATTTTTTTTTTTTTTTTTATTTTTTTTTGTAAATTTTATAATTTTTATAAAAAAAATTGTTTTATTTTTTATTTTTTATTTATTTTTTTTTTTAAATTTTTTTTTATAATTTTATTTATGTAATTATATTATAATTTTTTTTAAATTTTTTTTTTAATTTTTTTATTTTTTTAATTTTTTTTAAATTTTTTTTTTTTAAATTATTTTAATTATTTTTTTTTAATTTTTTTTTTTTTATTTTATTAATTTATTTTTTTTTTTTGAAAGTGAATTTATCTCCCTTTACTTATGCTAGAAAAAAATAATATCATTACGGTCCCATGTAATAAATTATCTTTTTAATAGATCAGGAGATAGAATTGATTATTAAAAGTTGTGTTTTTTTTGTGTTTAATTTGCTAAAGTATTTAAATATAAATATTGTACAAAGTACTACTAAAGAAGTACTTTAAAGGCACAGTTGTTGTTTTAATCCCTTTAAAACAATTCTGCTTGAAATAAAAAACAATTTTAATAACACCCCCATATGCATAAAACACCCATAAAAATATACAAGCTTCAGTTGTACAGTATATATAATAATCCAATAAAGTGTAAAGTATTGGGATTATGCCTGCTGTGGTTTTGTGCTTGTTTGTGTAGTTTTAAAAGTCTTAACCTTGGCCCTCTTCCCTGCCCATATAGTGACCCTGTCCATTTTCGTGTTTCGTCTAGTCACTGGCGCGGCTATAAACCCCGCAAACCACAATGTGATGTCTGGGTCACTGCGCGCTATAAAAAACCGCGCACACCACAATGTGTGCGTGTCCTTAAAAGGGCCTCTGAAAATGGGGAGAGAATTGCCTCCAAATTAGACAAACCGAAATTAGGCAACCAAGTAAAAAAAATACCACTATTAGGAAGGCATATTCCCAAAACTCTCGCATCTGGGCCACATTATCTGTGATCCTACCCTGGATTCTGGCTTGGGGCCCTAGGGCGGCCTAGGTCTCAAGTATCGACCCCATGGGTGAAACATGAAATGTGGCTAGATGACGAAAGGATTTGCATTTTTATGTTTTGTAAATTAGTTATTAAAAACGTGCCAACAGTTTTTATTTATTTTTTTTAAAAGTTTAGTAAATTAGTATTAAAAAAAACGGACAACCCTACACAGTGTTGTTTTTGTAGGGTCGTTATTTTCGGGTTATAAAGGTCATGCTTAGTTGAGAACGGTATAATCCGCTTTTGAGTCGCCCGAACGAACCGCCAATGGCCGAAGAGAGCGGGTGAGCCAAAAGTCGGCATAATACCATTCTCTCGGGTGCCTTCTAGGTATTTCCCATTCATGAGTGGTACCCAGAATTCAACAACCGGCACGGCAGTTAGAGAAACCTATCGAGTATGATGTGTAGAAATTTCCTCTACAGGCCGGAGCAACCACCAAGAGCGAACTTTATATGTGAGTAAAAGACCCCCCACCGATGATCAGTGTTAGCTATTATCCCCAGGATAAAACTTGGTGGATAATGAGAAACAAAATCAAGAGAGTATCTGTCCCTTAAAGCCTGCAACCGCTATTCCTTGCAGAAACTAAGCTCTACGAGAGGCATCCAACTTCTAGGTGGGGTTACATCCGGGAGGCGAATATTAACAGTTTTGCCCATACCTACCATTATCAAGACAAATTCAGGTACATACAAACAGTACTGGGGTTTAACAAATGTTCCCCCAACATCGAGCAGATCTCAC
This sequence comes from Conus ventricosus, assembly GCA_018398815.1. Lineage (NCBI taxonomy): Eukaryota > Metazoa > Mollusca > Gastropoda > Neogastropoda > Conidae > Conus > Conus ventricosus. Next base: position 13,653 of record JAFLJL010001195.1, on the reverse strand, counting down.
CCAATCCCCCCAGCATTAACTCATTTGTTCCATCTCCTCTTATGTAAATAAATGTCACACCAAGGAGAAGGATCCTATGGGCATTGAGTAAGATCAGAAGGATTATTGTCAGTGTTCACCACCATGACTCATTCCCACATTGTTGATATTTTCTTCCCCATATATGGCGGAACTGTTATTTTTTTTCCCAACTGGTGTGCGAATAGAGTTGATTTGTTGAGGTGGTAAATAATAAAAAGACAGGATAACCACGAATTTTCTCGGATCGCGGGAGGATCAACTGAACCTGTAGACCCCGTAGTACCTCAGCACGGAGGTGGGGGGCACTAGCCACGAGCTGGTCGGTTAATGGACAGTCCCAGAGAGAAGCCGAACTTCGAAAAACAAATGCGGTTTTTCTGCCTCCTCTGAGGCCCAGTGACACACAAACACAATATTATTGTTGACGTTGCAACGATGACGTCTGTGTCGCGTGTTCTTCACGTTCACTGGAGGGACATCTCACGACAAGCTTTCGCCCTCGTCCAGCGTCATCACTGTCGTCCACTTAATTCCAACATACCGTCCAAAGCGTAAGTTAGGCCAACCGAGCCACCACGACCAACGTCACCTACGTTCTCCAAATCATACTTTAAAGACGTTGGAGACTCTGGAGATCTTAAGTCTAATCGGAGACTCTGGAAGACTAAGCAGAGAGACGTCGGTAGTTTTTTTTTTTCCTTTCTCTCCCTGATTATATATATATAGGCTCGGTTTTTTCTTCTAATCTTCTATTCCCCCCCCCCCCTTTTTTTTTATGATTGCAATTAAAAGGTGGGCTGGGAAGAATAGTGACCAAATGCCCATCTCGCACATCGTCATCATGTTGCATTCTGTCTAAAGATTAACATCCCGTCAAAGAAGGCGTAGTATTTCATAAGGAATTCATCACGAAAGAGACATTGTATTTACACAAATACTATTAACCCTTTTCTGGAAGTTGCCAAAAAAAGGGAATTATGCCATAACCCTTTTACGTGAGCAAGAAAATGGATGGACTTTCGATTGGAGCGATTGTCAGATAATTCAGAACTCAAGCAATAACCGTAGGCTGTGGATTTTTCAAATCGAATTTCCACACATGTATTACGACGAAAGTGACGCTGAGTCGTAACAACAATCACCAGCAGACAAGACGGTAAATTTGAGTTGTTACATTCGCTGCCACCCGACAGGAAACGTAAGCTAGCATTGAAGCTAGTTTGGTGACATAAATCAGCCGTATTTTTGATATATTATTATACGATTCCAAATTTTCCGGACAGCAAACCCCACGACATGGAATGGAGGTTCGTCTCGTGGCTTCTTTCAAACCCGATGAAAAGCGAAGAAGATTATTTCTTGTACGTCAGGCTATGACGTACCACCCTTTGCCGACGGGATGACTTCATCCCCACCCTGCACGAGCATGCTGGTAGCGATTTAAAAGGACTACGATTTGTTTGTAGCCTATCCTTCCGAAGAACCATACAAGGGCGTTCTGTAACGTGGATAATCTCTACCAGTCTTTATCCGGTTTTTGAAAAACCAGGTGTACAGCTTGTTCCCAGATCCTTATGATGAGAAGTACAAGCCCACTCTACTTAGGATCCAGCCCACTCTCCATAAAGAAGCTTCCTCCCGTGAAAATAGACTTTGTTTTACTGTCCTTGACAATAGTGGTAATATGTTTGGATGGGAGTATGGATGGATCCATTGGTAAATGTGGACGTGAAGTATTTCTGTATGGACAAAAGGGTAAGGCACTAAAAAAGGTAAGGCGCTTTATAAAGAATATTGATTTGACAATAGGAGATTTGAAGTTAACCGTTCCGACCCAAAGTCTTTTTAGCATGAAGAAAGTTGATATTATTATTTGTTGCTAGATATAACTCGTGAGCACAGCTGTGTAAGCGCGACAACAAGGCCAAGAGAATAACACAGTATAATAGTTTTGGAGATGAGTCCTCCCGAGTTAGGTCTGTCTATTGTACGTTGATTTGGCCCCTAAACTGCAACAGCTTTATATAAAAAAAAAAATGTACATGATGATTATCAATAAATTTTCAAGCGACTTAAAATGTAATGACTGTTCCCACATTCTCGTTCTCTCTCTGTTCTCGTCACATTCAGTGCTCTCTCTTCTCACACACTCTTCTCCTCTCTCCATCTCCTCTCTCTCTCTTCTCTCTCTTCCGTCTCTCATCACTCTCTCTTCTCTCTCTCTCATCTCTCTCTCTCTGTGTGTGTGTGTGTGTGTGTGTTGTGTGTGTGTGTGTGGTGTGTGTGTGAGTGTGTGTGGTGTGTGTGTGTAAACGCTATCTTGCGCAAACCAGCCAGCATTCACCATAGAATAAATTAATGAGTCTCACGTTGAATAAACATCCTCAAACAGCTCTCCCTCTCCTCTCTGCTCTCTCTCTCATCACCTCTCTCGTACTCATCTCTCCTCGTCTCTCTCTCCTCCTCTCGCACTGTTGTGTGTGTTGTGTGCTGGTGTGTGTGTGTGTGTGTGTGTGTGTGTGTAAATGTGTGTGTATAACGCTATCTTGAGCCGAACCAGCCACCATTCACCATAGAATAAATTTTAATGATCCTCAGGGCGTTGCATAACTAAACATGAAGTTGTATAACAAACACACAATAGCAAGGAACCACATAGCAAAATACGCAATTACACGATATGATTTACTAAATATGGTTTCTTGGGAGAACCGCTTAAGACGCAAAGAAACTGTTTTCAAGGAACGCCACTCGTGTTCAGCCGCCAGCCTGCGCATCAACACCACCTCCAGCGCCGCTATGATCTTCATCTGTACACTTTACAATCCTTAGTGACGTCGTAATTGTCTGGCCATCCACAACTGGGCTCAGTAACGGATCACTTGATAACCACTCCTAGTATTTCAATGAACGTAAAAAAGAGATAGTGTTTCGATTTTTCTTTGTGTCGTTCCGAATTTTGGTTACGTCGTAACCCCTTTCAGTTCAATGACGTTATTCTCAATTACGCGAATGGAGATCGTCGGGGTACCACACTTTCGGCTTGGACAAAGTCTAATATCTTTTCCATCTTCTTTGTAAAGAAAGAGAGCGTCTTCCTGCACGCGAGCCAACATCCAGTTCCCAAAGATCGGGATTTGGCATCCAGAACGTAGTCAGGAATGACACCTGAATTGTTCTGATATCTCCAACGCGTTTCCCGGTACCTCGATGATGCGAACGGAGTCATTGATTATTTCCGTCTTACTCTTTGATATTTTGAACAGCTAGTCATTGTTGGTCATTGTACGTTCTCCTTAAACATGGACGATGGTGTCGTACGACTAATACCGTCAAGGAACGACCAAAGCTTTAGAGAAAGGATGGGCAGGTGACTACAACCTCGTATATCAAGTCGTCGTTCCAGCCCAGGTCGTGGTGGATGTTACTCTGTTGTTTTACTAACCAGAACACGGCAAGCCGGAGACAGACACGCTTCTTTGCTCGCTATTAGTCCGTTTCCCATCCTCCTTAGTTATCCTGAACACTACTTTTTTTGTATTCCCAAGTACACATGTTAACCCACTCTTTCAAGTAACGCGTCCCTTTTCTCCTTATTAATATATTTTATCCCCTCGTCCCAAAAGAATCTTTTTTCCCCCCCCCCCCCAAATAAGTATTCCAAGTATATAAAGAAAAAAAACCCACAACACTATCAGAGAGAGAGAGAGAAGAGAGAGAGAGAGAGAAGAGAGAGTGAGAGAGAAGAGAAGAGACCATGTCTTTCTTGGTAAAAGACGAGACATCGTGGCCCCTGTTAATCGGAACACCCATTGACCGATGATGACTTAGTCGTATAAATCGGCCGGGTAAATCGTCGTGTGCACATCAGACCCACAATTCACGTTCAACCTGCAACTTCGCCCCTAACAACAAGCTACGATGGAAGTGGCAAGATGTGCATATGACGACGATCCGTTCTAAGAAAACGGCTGGGTGGACAAAAGGTGGAGGAAGCTCGCAGTCGCATATGGATATTAAACTATTCTTCACAGGGCCAAAAAACAAAAAAAATGGACAGAGCGTGCTTGACAACATTTTCGGGATTAACTCGACCTCCCCATGCCGCATTAAGCAATGTCATCATTTGGCTAAACGAACATGTGGGACGGCCTATCCCGTTGTCGCGATTGGTGTTTGCGCAAGACCGTACTCGGTCGAGGATCGAGTCTGATATCATCCCTCGTAAACAAAACGATCGTGAAGATATCGCCACATGAGGGAAAATGGTCCGATCCTGGTGGCCTCTGCATCATAAACGGCAATTGTCGATATGGCGAATTCCACAAGTGGGCGCTAACTTCTGGTCGGTTCAACAAAAATAAGCTGATGCTCGTGTATTGTGATCTCAAAAACTATTTAAACTCTCTTTGTACTCTTGTCCTCACACCATTTTGATGACTAAAACGAGAACTCCCCACCCACCGATGATGCATTTAATCGGTTTCCTTTGTTGATTGTTACTGCTTGCGCAGTGCGCTAATGTGCCCAAGAACAGCAATGCGGATCTTATGGCGAATCAAGTAAAATCTTCTGACGTTAAGATGTCGAGGTAAAACCAAAGTACTTAATCAATAATCCTCATCGCTTAACTTTTAGGGCGAGTTACCAACTGGTTGCATTAAGCGAGCTCGAGACTTGTTGACCAAAAACGAAGGAGGATCATCATCATAAACAGTTCAGAGTGGAAACTACAGTTCGCATCTACCCGAAATAACCCAACACTTTGGTGTATTGTGGGTAACCGAGCAATTGAAGAAAATTATACTATAACGTGACTATTCCCAAGACTAGTTTTATTGTATCTCAACGATCGTCACCTCCTTCTCCTACAAAAACCGATGGAGGAAATCTCTGGCTGGACCAAAACACTTTGATTTTTGTTCCTATTTCTGCAGTTATTTTGGTAATTATAACGCTCTTGTTAAGCTATATTTTGTAGTCAGTTTATCGCTCAAACACAAAAATGTGGGATTGCACGAGTTGATAGATTGGAAGAAAATATTCTCCAATCAAACTAAAAAAATAAAAAAAAGAAGCTGATCAACCGACCACATACTATTTAAACTGGTTGTTGTGGTCATTTTCAGTTTTGGAATTTAACCGGGTGGGACAAATGTCCTGTTCTTCTTCTTCTTCATCGCTACCTGATTAGCACAATACTTTGTTGTTTCAGCATCGTCGAGTTTCTAAAATCTTGTATGATGCTGGAAAGAAGGATCCACCTTGCGGATCCTTGTTTGTTTCAAACATGGAGGATCAGTAAATAACGAACAGTCTCGATGGTATTTGGCCCCGTTTTGACCATAATCTTAGCTAGAATGGCTGTGCTTCATACGCGACGGAGATGAGGAACCAGATATTGATTCTTACGGTATAGTATCACACACTATCACATCAGAGTAACGTACATATATGCTCCAACACCTTGCTCAAAAAGAATTTAAAAGGCAGGAGGAGACAAGTAACATTTATTGCGATAACTAAAACTCGAAATATTAAACAGGATACAAATTACGAAATAGCGGAAATCGATACATCATCGTTATCAACAACAACAACACAAACTTGTTTTTATCCTCTTTCTTTTCGGGAGTAATTCAGTGGGTAAATAGTCTGAATTCCGTCCACTCTGGTGATGAACCTAACGTTATCCTTCGTCGTTCTGGATCATCCATGAAGAAGCCTTCGCCGCCACGAAAGAAAGACGGATCCCACTGAAAGGTGAAACAAGGAGGTCTCAAGGGCATTTGTACATCTACTAACTCGTTCCGGTATCCCGCTCTGTGGCGGTACGTCTACCAGTTGTTCCAATGTATCCTTCTCTGTAGGTACATCCGACGCATATCTCCAGTATCCCGCTTCTACGATGTCATAAAGGGGGGGCATGTCTCGTCCTCTGGATGTGATGTAAAGCTTCGGACGAGTTTTCGCAAGCGCGGCCGCCGAAGACGACATCGTTGTCCACCATTCATCAAAAAGTATTCGATTTTTTCTACCCACCGGCGACCTGTCATAAACGGAAACAATCTATATCCGGCCACTCCTGGACGCCGAGAAGAACGGGAAAATATAGTGTAGCAACTGAGCATTTTCTATCAAAAGATCATGCAAAAACGTTTCTGATCTTGCGTGATAGGATGAGCTCGGCATGTTTTGCAAGCTTCCTCAATAAAAATAATGATAAAAAGCGTGAAGAATTAGGGTATTAAAACGATTATTTTCAATCCCCTGTTTTTCCCCCTCTCCCTCTCTTACGAAGAAAAGTGGGAAGAGGAAAAAAAAGACAGAATATTAAAGTTTTTCCCCCCCCGAGTGAGACTATAGGCTACTTTCTCGCTTGTTTTCTTGCTTTATAAGAAGTTCAAATCCATGGCCGAGAAGCTGATGAAGTCTTTGCACGTTGTTACATATGGAAGAAGTGAGCACCATTCACGAATGAGTAAATATATGATCAAATGTTTTTGGGGTTCGAAACTTCAAGACGTTTTGAATTAGCTACCAGAACAATAAACCTGCCAATATCTTTACGGCCAGGGTAACAAAATCGCCTGGCAAGACTTCACTGGTTATCACTCGCTCATCCGATCAGTCAGCATTACGTAACTTCATCAAGAGAGTGAACGTATCTAGAAGTGCGAACTGAAGACTTAGAAGTCTACAACAACCTGTAAAGAAGAAAAAAATGGAGCTGCGAAATCAAAAGATGAGCCAAATTACTGATTTAAAAAGCATGCAGAAGATTCCCAAAACGTCGATCGCTACCAAAGACCGAAACGGAAACGTCCCGTCAAACAACAGCGACGAAGATGACCAAGAAAAGCGGCAGTCTACAGTGCAGAAGCCAGTCTGGAGCTGCAGCAGCGGGCCGCTAACTACGAGGAATACAGACGCGTGTCCTTCTCCTACAAAAAACTCGAGTTTAACATCCCCGAAAAAAGAGGGAACGACCCAAGATTCTTCTCATAAACCTCAAAGACAAGTCCTCATTGTCATCATCCGTCGTCATCCGAAGAAGAAGGAAGAAGAAGAAGAAGAAGAAGAAAAGAAGAAGAACAACAACAACAACAACAGGAAACACTGGCAGAAAAGCAGCAGCAGCACACCAGCAGCAATTGCTGGCTAAACCTAAAGACGTTAAGAAACAGCTAAGAATTTTTTACATCGGTCGTCGTCAGAGGATGAAGAAGACTGAGGGAAAAAAAGGAGAGGGGGAGGGAGAGGGAAAACAAAAAAAAAAAAGGGGAGGGGGAAAGGAAAAGGAAATGAAAGGAAAGGAAAGACGATTGTCTGTAAAATTAGCTTTCAACTCATGTACTTGCTTCTTCTTGGCTGTGTTATCATGAATCATAACATTTTTCAAAATTACTAACGGTCCCAGTGCTTGGGTTAACGGAAGTACGGATCATAAACTGAACAAGCTATATCAGACGCTCGATTTTGCCCCACCCACGGCTCAGCATCAGGTTTGTTCTAATCTTTGACAGAGTGTGGTAGAAACCAAAATTCTGAGTGATCCAAAGGTAACGCTGTTACGAAGTCCCGGTTCCGGGAAAACGACGTTTATCAAAAAACACCAGAAAGTACTTTGGCGGGAAAAAAAGAGTCCTCATTGTAACCTTCTCCAGATGTTTAAGCTGGTACATACACTCCAAGACTTGCAAGCGGCTTTCGCGCATTACCTATAACTATAATTCGAAGAAAGAATTTCGATGCAGAAACACATCCCAGACCTAATCTTCGGAGTACGATCCTTTAACCGCATAAAAGTGGTATCCTATATGAAGATACATTCTGCCATTGGGAACTATTGATTCTTGACGAACTCGCTCGAGTTTTTCGCTGATGCTCAATGAAGAACTCTCTGCAAACGAGAGGATAAACCTAGCGATAGCCTTCGTGCGTATTGCAGAACGAATTCCGGTTATCTTCGGCGTCCGATCATTCTATTGAGCTGTTGATAGTGCGAAAATCGCTTTTTCTGACAAAAGATCCCTCGCTGGGTTACTATCGTGATCTTTGGCGCGCAGCGATAAAATCGCCCCGTTTGCCCATATTGACCGAAACCGGCGGTATAACCTTACGCGATTTCAACTTTGTCGTTAAAGCGGTGGCTTCTTGCCGGGACAATTACCACCAACAACAACAACTCCTACTTGGAAGTCAGCGAGAACAGCAGCAAATAGCTTATCTTAAAAGCATAAACCTATCGCGGTTAAGAAAAGAAAACCAACGTTCTTCAGGGCGCAGCCGACACCTGTCAGAGAGGAGGGAGGGGGGGGGAGGGGGGGGGGGGAAAAAAGAACGAAACCGCGGGTCTTGTCGCGTTTCCCAGTTACCAAGAAAGGACTTCTGGTGTATCGATTGTTATCCAGAGTATGGAATGTAGAAACGGCCGGCTCGAATTGCTTCTTCACGCCAGAAACTGGCGACGTGAAAGAAAACAGTCTAACGCTTACGACGGATCGACATGAAGAAAGGGAGTTTTCGAAATACTAATATTTACTCTATGCCTGGATGACGGATTTCCATCAAAAACGCCACCCATTTCTTTTGCTGGACAAACGTTTTCTTTCGTACTTACTCCTTCTCTCTTGACATCGTGCAAAATGAGCGGTGTCGAGTAAGATACGTGATAATGCTCTTATCCCCTATTCGAATCGTTTTGAAAGCTGTTTTTCCACCTCATCTCACCGGTAAACCCGAATAAGAATGAGAACTGGCGATGTATCTTAAACGAACTCGGCGGAGAAGAGAAGGGGATGGAAAAACAGACCTCTGCAGGAGTAACCGCCGTTTTGCTACGCGACGGTAAGATTTGTCATACATCGAGACCGTCACTAGAAATCAAGCCCAGTTTATTTTTCCCAGTTGCTGATGCGGTTAATAGGAGACAGAGTGATGAAATACTAGTCAGGGACTACCACGAGCAAAGACGAGAATATTCGAATTAACAGCCTTAAAGCTCGCAAGGAGCAACTGGAGGCCATCTTAAATAAAAAACGTAACTATGGGCCCTGGAGCGCAAACTTACTTCCCGACGTTGTTTAATAATAACAACGACCATATTTGCTAGATCGTGAGATAGAACCGCCCTTTTTGAAGTACCTGAAGCGCGCTTCAAACGTATCGCATTAACTGAAAGGCCGGCTGTTCGGTGTTTCAACTGACCAAGACATGGGCGGATGGGTACTACATTACAAGCGTCGCGGCAATAGGTTTTCCTGAGAAGAACGGTTATACTTTCGATTTTTCGATAATGACGAGTCAACAAGTAGCCTTGCTTTCGGAATCTACGACTATTAGACCGTTTTTTCAATCATTTTGGGGGGTGAAAAAACGTCGAAGACGAACGAAGCAACTATAAAATATTTAAGACGAACCGAGTTCCGCTGGTTGTTAGACTTTCCTAAAAGAAACAGATCGACAGAAGCTGTCTTCTGGCACCAAATACAGGATTATCATGACATTCGAGACGGCCGAGAATACCACTTTCGTAAATACTTGAACTATTTCCGAAAGCGCGTCTCGCGCCCCCATACAACTGGTACGAAATTGGCAGGCCCCATTTCGCAATTGTTGTTGTTCCTCTCCCGGTAGGAAAGAAGAAAAGAGAAAGGAAACGATCACCACTATCCCCTTTTTTGAATAAACTGGAGAATGAAAAGACTCCGCTCGTGGCTGATTGTGGCGATCTCCAGGACAACACTGGTGCTAAGCACCGACATCCGTTACAGTATACGTTGTTCATGAAAAATATTTTCTCAAATGAGTAAGGTAAAAGAAGAAGAGGACGAAGTGTTTATTTCGACTGGATTTTTATCGAAAGAGCAACGGCTAGTATTAATAACAATACACGTGTTCAATTTACGTCGTTCGCTGCAGAGGGACTACTCCTCGTTAGAATTTTTCCGGTCTGTGTGGATTGGGCTGCAATTAATTCCCCCCGGCCCTCTCCAGGATTTCCTGATAGATTCTTCAAGAACGCCTCATCAATATCGCGGCGGAAGAAACGCCGGATTCATCCTCTCAGAAAGAGAACGCGCCAACCTTATGATATGGACCGTCCATTTGATATCATTTCGTAAAAGACGACCCTAAACACGGTTTCTTCCTCAGCAATATCACGTCTTCCGCTGGTTTAGAACCTATTGCTGTATAAATTATTTGGTCCCACCAACAAGATGAGGAATGTCACCGCTTTTTGCGAGGCGGTGGAGTGGCCCAAAAAAAGGAAATGGAGAGGTGACCGCGAGGATTTTAATAGAGTTTTTTTTTGAGGACATCGGCTTCTTCAAAGAAGTTCCGAAATGACCATACACGATTAAATTTTTTCCTTACTCGCGGGCATGGGGAACGAGTGTTCGCAGTGTCCCTGAACGCGATTAATCGCCGACGCTTGAAAACTTTAGTCTTAATCCCCCTCAAGTCATTTATACAACCTCCCTATCCTCTTTATTCTTTACTTCTCTTTCTTCTTCTTCTTGCGCAGGTAAGAAAACGGTCAAGTTTGTAATCATCTATCCCCATCTTTCACCAAAAGACTGGCGCGACCTTTTACTTTGGTTTCTGCACGTTCAAGAAGAAAGAAGAAGACGCGCATCACGAAACGAGGACGAGAATAATCGCTCACAAAACGCGTAAAGATGGACGAGGGGAAAATCCGAAGGCAGGGAAAACGAAAGCTGTAAGTAGTCTGTAAGGCTCACCATTAAAGGACGGAAATGAAAGCCAGGAAAAAGAAAGATGTATATAGTTGTGTACCGGACTGTACAAAGCACAACACAAAAAAAGAACCAAGCTACAGGCACGTTGATGCACGTGCGAGCAGCGAGGCTAATGAGGCTCCCTGGAGCCACCTCGACCACCATGGCTGACATTACACCGAGTCCATACGTACAGACTCTTACAAAATCTACCGAACGTTCGCCCAAGATTGTGCCTTGGAGACACGGAATTGTAAACCTTGAACGATGAAAAAAAACGGCGAGGTAGATTGAGAATGATCTTCCGATTCTCAAAGCTGCTAATTGTCTGGGGGTTCGTCTCCAACTTCAACGAAGTGGAGTTTCGTTCCCAACCTGTGCTACTACCAGAACATTGGGAGAGCTACGTCGATCACACAGCCCATTCATGTGACGGGTCAATACGATCCCATGTATCAATCAGAGGCACAATGACTTTGAACATATCCTTGTGTTGCGGGTTCACGAACGAGTTTAAGACTCTATCCACAGTTCCTAGATCCTGTTTCAAGGTCCTGCCGTGCCCAGACCTCGGTACTCAAGATTTCTTGCCGCAGATGGTAGCCGCCGGATCGAAGGTAGCCTCAGCACCTCTTCATAGGGAACCTGAACTCTGAGCAGATTCCAATAACGTGGATCCTCTTCCATCAACCTGACCTGCCGCGTAAGAACGTTACCTGCTGCTCAAGCGCACGAAGGATCCTTACCCCACTTTGATAAGCTTACCGGTTCAGATACCCGTTGTGGAAGGCGCACAGAAGACTGGGAAAGCTTCTTTCACTGTAAAGTGAAGTGATGAGACTATACGGATATGGCAAGTGCTACGATACAATGCCGCGAGAGGGACAACCATGACGCAAGCGGCCGAATACGCTAAGAACAGAAAGAATGCTGGCCTCACCGCTTGCCAACGATCATAGATGCGGGCCAGAATTGTTTCGCTGTATCGGGAAACTGCTTCATGTCACCGAGGGCCGCGAGACTGAGAGTATATGTTGTGCGCTTTTTGATGCATACGCACAGACGGGAAAAAGTATGGTATGCAAGATGTCAGACAGACGCTTGCGTGAACGAGCAGTAGATGCGGGAGAACTAGTTCACTGTACTGGGACTGCATAAAAGTCAAGGAGGCCCGGAAATGATACACACTCCAGAGAAAGGAAGTGGACCAATTGAGGTGGGGACGGGAAGTATAACGCGCAGCCGAGAAACAAATGAGCGGTAGGGAAAGAAAAGTTAGGCGCGGCAACCAGGCACAAAAATGAAGGTGGTAGGGAGGGAAAAATAGCCATACGTTTGGAAGGGAACACACCCCATTTTTTTAATGTGTTAGGCCTATCTACAAAATTAACATGACTACTCCGCAGCAAAGGCCGGACCTCCTCGGATCGTGCTAACAGTGAACTATATTGATGTTTTTTTTTTGAATAAAATACGAGACGCGCCCAAGCTCGCTCTGTTGAGGACTTTTCGAGGGGTTTTATCGAGGCGTAATGACTGTGAACCATGCACCCAAACCCGGATCCTGGTACAGGGTCCTCATGTGCCGAAGACCCTCGCTACACATAAAATCTTGGAGGGAGCACTGTGCTCGGTGGGGCAGCGTGTAGACCATCGGCTCTACGAACGGTGCTTGACTTTGAGTCAGATCTACAAACTGATCATCTTTCACCAACGCGACGTGCCATGCTAAGACTTCGCCTGGTTGGACTCCCACAAGAAGATTGTCGTCACTTCGATAAAACCCGCCGGTTCGCGCATTTGTTGGTGAAAGAGCGCAGGAAAGCCTTTAGAAAGCTGAAAGACGCTACTTTTACCGGTGTGCGAATCAAGTAGAGAACTTGCTGTCACCACTGCGTGTTTAAGGGAGTGTCGGTGGAGAACAATACGAGACTAATGTGGTAAAAAAGGAGTCTCACTGGTAAAGATGCAAGGAAACCCTCTCAAAGCGGGGGTTTACCCTGGACCAAATCCCGAATGAGACTCTGGACATAGATTTCATTCCTGGTTCTTTCTACGAGTTGGAGAATATGGATCTGCTAAACAAACTGATTGCCAAATACAAGGCGAAGATGCACCCTATAGGGCGTGGTGCCTATGGATACGTTGGTCGAGTTGATTCCGAGTGTGCAGGGTGGCGTTGTTGCCAGCCTGCACAACGGTAACGGAGAAACTCTAGCCACTTTTATCAAGGTGAAGAAGCGCCTTTGCGAAAAACCCGGACTTAGCCATGTCGAAGAAGGTTCTTCCTCTGTTCGGCGGGTTCTTCAATCTGACGCACCGACTGTCTGTGGAAACGATGCCATATATGAGGGAAGGGACGTTACACGAATTCAGTGAGAAGAACACCTTCGAGATGGCAAAAAACGAACGCTTTGGAGACGGTTCATCCTCGACGGATACGAGGCCTTGGACTTTCTCTTCCACCGCTTTCAGTCGCTCATTGCGACGTCAGTGTGTGTAACTCCTACGTCAAAACGGACGCTTCGGGAACCCAGAGACTCGTGATCGGGGATTTTGACCGTGTGAGGAAACCGCGCACCGTCAGTCTGGATCCCATCGGAGCGGATCAGACCGGCACGGTGCCCGCCCTCTCCTTCATGTTGAGAAGCACGAGACGGGTCGTTGCATGCTCCTCAGCAGAAGCAGCGACTACTACCTCCTTCTGTGTTGTGTCTCGAGCGCCCTCTTCAACTGCAACTTCTTGCGGGAGGTCGTGCCTGTCTACCGAGCAGATAAACATCCGAACACTGGTGATAGGTGCACCAAGTATTTCAGATACCACGCGTTCCTTGCACCTATTCTTCGGATCTTTACCGCGTTGGTGGAGGATTTACGACAGTGCTGG
>JAFLJL010001194.1:37500-49923 GCA_018398815.1 Conus ventricosus | reverse complement strand
CATCGACATATGCCTATCAGCAGAACGATGTTGGCCTCTAGCACAGTTTTGGTGCACCGTTAGCTATCTCTAGCGTTGTCTTTACTCTTGGCCTATGTTCATTAGTGTAGGTGCTGCTAGCAAAAAAATAAAAACTAAACTTCAAAAGCACACAGCCATGGTTCAACTAATAACAGCTAAACTTAGTTCCTTCAAGCTGATTATAAATAAAGCACTAGCTGACTCAAACATCACGGATGAAGAATTTAATCGTTTACAGGCCTATTTTGATGACTACAAAAGACAAAAGTTTGATCTTCAAAGAAAGGCGAGGACAAGTTTTTCTCAACAGCCAGACCCCGAGCAGATAAAAAAGGAATGCTTAAAAAAAGTAAACGAAATATTAAACTCTGTTCTAAACAGCTCACATTAACAACGCCAAAGGGTGTTTATACTTTAGTTTATGAGTCCAAGCACAAAAAGACCGTTGATATTGATTAATTATTTTTTTTTAATTTAAATAAATATTTTGAGTTAGAAAAGAAACTCAGCATGTTATGTCCCTTGATATCTTAATGGAGTGTCCTGCGCGTGCTGTACCCATCGTCAACACAGCGCAGGCCTCCAAGGGTGGTACAGGACTGCTCTAAAGGCAGGTGAAGACAGTGCTTCTCTGGTCCTCCCCAGCACCTTTGGGTGTTTCTTTTTCTTCTTTGCCTTAACTAGGCTGACCCTGGAGAAAGGTCCAGTGACGGTGAGGAAAGACCCACTGACCACAGGGAAAGTCCTGTTGACAGTGGGAAAGACTACAATTTGGATTCTCTCTTGAGGGCACATAAGACCGTATGGCGAAAGCTTGGCTGTGTCTGGAGTGGCACCGTCTTCATCTGTCCGTGGGCAGGGGTGGTTGGGTCTGTGGGGTGTGCTCGGCAGCTGGAGGGTGGTGTTTTTCGCCGGTGGGCTCTGCAGTCATGAAATACGGGCTGGTACACCCATGGGGATGCTACTTTAAGGCTGTTATGAGCTGCATCCTGTAGTCTAATTTACCTCTGTTCAGGAGCAGTTATGTCCCTTGATATCTTAATGGAGTGTCCTGCGCGTGCCTGTACCCATCGTCAACACAGCGCAGGCCTCCAAGGTGGTACAGGACTGCTCTAAAGGCAGGTGAAGACAGTGCTTTCTGGGTCCTCCCCAGCACCTTCGGGTGTTTCTTTTTCTTCTTGCCTTAACTAGGCTGACCCTGAGAAAGGTCCAGTGACGGTGAGGAAAGACCACTGACCACAGGGAAAGTCCTGTTGACAGTGGGAAAGACTACAACTTTGGATTCTCTCTTGAGGGCACATAAGACCGTATGGCGAAAGCTTGGCTGTGTCTGGAGTGGCACCGTCTTCATCTGTCCGTGGGCAGGGGGGTTTGGGGTCTGTGGGTGTGCTCGGCAGCTGGAGGGTGGTTTTTTTCGCCGGTGGGCTCTGCAGTCATGAAATACGGGCGGGTACACACCCATGGGATGCTACTTTAAGGCTGTTATGAGCTGCATCCTGTAGTCAAATTTTACCTCTGTTCAGGAGCAGTTATGTCCCTTGATATCTAAGGGAGTGTCCTGCGCGTGCCTGTACCCATCGTCAACACAGCGCAGGCCTCCAAGGTGTACAGACTGCTCTAAAGGCAGGTGAAGACAGTGCTTCTCTGGTCCTCCCCAGCACCTTCGGGTTTTCTTTTTCTTCTTTTTTTTTAATTTAAATAAATATTTTGAGTTAGAAAAGAAACTCAGCATGATAAATTATATGAAGACCAGACGAATTTTTTGAAGCAATGCAAGAAAATTTATCAAGAGCACTGAATGATATTGTTTTAGAAGTCATTGATCCAGCAAGCGTACGGCAAGTGTTGCTCATGCTATTTCTCAAGTTCCGGTAAACTAACAATAGACCCCCAGTTAAAGTAATGTTAGCTGTTTTAATCGACTATGTAACAATAAATGAAGAAAACCTAGAAGTCTGGTCTCAACAAACAACAGACTATTCTTTGTAATAATGACTTAACACCCGGTTGGGCAGACGAACTGCTTACACAGTTTGATGTGGCCGCTGAAGAAGCCAAAATGAGAGGCTCGGGTTGGTCAGGGGGCGAAGTCCTAGAGATCAGATTAAAACAGGCTAAGTATGCGCCGATTGTAGGCAGGTCTTACATTCCACTACCTCCAGCATTAGTTGCAAAAAAAGCAGTTCTAAACGTAAAGAATACAGACAACAAATGCTTTATGTGGTGTGTTCTTGCAAGGCTGCATTACGTCCGCAAAAACGCAGAGAGAGTGTCTAACTATCACCCTTACATCAATGATCTTAACTTTAGTGGAATATCCTTTCCTGTTAGTGTAGATCAAATTGATCATTTGAAGAACAAAACAAACCAATAACTTTTAATGTCTACACATGGGATGAGGAAACAAATCTACAACCGATTAAAGTGTCCAAGAACAGCCCAACAATTGGCGAGCCAGACAAAATCATGTTGACTTACTACTAATTTTTTTCACCGCTACCACATTACACATTGATACGAACAATGAGTAGATTATTGGGGCATACTTCAAAGCATTACCATAAACAAGAATTCTGCAGAAAATGTTTAACAAGAATTCCATCTGCTCAAGCCGCAAGCGAACATAAGAAACATTGTAATCGGCCCATTGACTGTAATACAGAACTAATTACCCCCCAGAAGGCAGTAAAGTTAGTTTTAAGAACTGGAAACGACTGCAAAATTCTCCATACATTGTTTACGCAGACTTCGAATCGCTCATTGTTCCTTATGAAGGCCAGCACCACAAAAACTTCGAAAAACATCTTAATGAGTAATCATCAGATTTGTTCATTTGCTTTCATTATGTTAGGTCGGATGGCGCTCATCAACGCCAGAATTATATAGAGGACCAAATGCGGCTAGAAATTTTTACAGCGCATGCAGCAAGTCGTAATGACTGTTCTAATAATCTAAACTTATCTGAAATCATAATGTCGCCTGAAGACCAAGAACAGTATGACTCAGCCACACATTGTTGGATTTGTGGTTTAGAACTCAGTGAGGAAGCCAATCCAAAAGGTGGCCTTGGGGGCCAGCGGTAAAGACCATGATCACATTAGTGGAAAGTTCAGAGGAGCAGCGCATAACAAATGCAATCTTCAACTAAAGTTTGAACCAAAGACAGGGAAGCTTCCCATCTTCTTTCATAACTTGCGAGGTTACGACTCTCACCTTATAATGCGAGCATAAACGACGCCTTCGGGGTGTCATGTATTGCACAGTCATCAGAAAAGTACATGTGTTTTCACTTTAAATAACATGTCTTTTTATGACTCTATGCAGCACATGATGGATCATTAGAGTCACTGGCTATGTCCTTAAAGTGCTGCCCAATAACGGAAGAATATTTTGACCCGACTCTCGTTAGAAAGGGCGTTTACCCTATGAGTACATGAACATTTGGAAAGGTTTGACGAAGACACACTTCCACCTAAAGGCGCGTTCTTTTCTAGTCTCAGAGGAAAGGGACATCAGTGATTCTGATTACCACATGCTCAAGATGCGTGCAGAAGTTAGAGTGTAAAACAAGGGGAGACTATCATGATTCATACTTGATGGCTGATGTATGTTTGTTGGCGACGTCTTTGAAAATTCCCAGAAAGACCTGCATGAAACATTACAGTTTGGATCCCGCCGCATTACATTTCTGCGCCTGGGATGAGCTGGACGCTTTCTTAAAGTTTACTGAGTACAGATTGATTTATGTCAGATTTACCAATGATTCAGATGATTGAAAACGGATTGCGTGGAGGAATTAGTATGGCGTCGCATCATTACTGTAAAGCAAACAACAAATACTTTGACGATTATAAATCCAAGTAAAAGTCTAACTATCTCATGTATTTAGATGCAAACAATCTGTATGGATGGGCAATGGCGCAATCGCTTCCATTACGCAACTTTAAAAATGTACACAGAAGACAATCCGAAAAATATTCAAAAGGCATTAAAGTGGTTGGCAGTTTGACGCCGGGTCAACAGCATGGTTTCATTCTAGAAGTTGACTTAGAATATCCTCCTGAACTCCATGACCTGCATAAAACTATCCATTGGCAGCAGAAAGCCCTAAAGATGAATCCAAGAGAGCCGCCTAAACTTGTGCCTAATCTTCGAGGCAAAAAAAAATATGTCTGCCATTACAGACTTCTACAATTTTATTTAAGACAGGGTTTGAAGTTGACAGCTGTTCATCGTATAATTGCTTTTGATCAAGAACAGTTCATGAAACCATACATCATGAAGAACACCGATCTCAGAACTAAATCCACAGATGCTTCAGAAAAAGACTTTTTCAAGCTGATGACAACAGCTGTTTCGGAAAGACTATGAGAATCCGCACAAGCGTAAAGATGTCAATTGGTCACCAAAGAGAACGAAGCAATTAAGCTGACTTCTAAACCCAATTATCGGGACTTCAGAAGATTTCATGATCAGCTTTTTGGCATAACGATGAAAAAAAAAGAAAGTCAAATTAGACAAACCTGTATTTATTGGTTTACTGTTTTAGAATTATCAAAGCTTTGATGTTAGAATTTCTTTATGACTACTTTAAGCCCTTGTATCCGAGTCCAGAGTACTTCACACAGATACAGATAGTTTTTGTTATAGATATCCCTACTGAAGACATCTAAAAGACAGGGAAATGGAAGTAGCTAAAGGCATGCAGGATGGTACGACACATCTGATTATCCTAAAGATTCGCCTTTACATTCAATTACCAACAAGAAGGTTTTAGGAAAGATGAAGGATGAATTAACTGGAAAGGTGATCAAGGATATGTGGGGTTAAGGAAAAAAAATGTACAGTATTTCGAGCCAGGAGAAAACCATTAAGAAAGCAAAAGGAATATCCCGCAGTGTTGTGCAGTCGAGCATAATCGCATGACAACTATAAAGAAGCATTGTTTGACAATAAGACTTTTCATCATGACAACGTAAAACTGCGATCTAATCTACATGAGATCAACACAACTGTTGTAACAAAGAAGTCATTAGATAGAACAAACACAAAACGTGTGTTTGTTAATCCGGAGTTTTTCATATGCAATAGGGCACTGGAGGACCGCATAAACAGGGGTTTTATATTTTCATCAACTTTATCTATAAAGACAATCATATCATCCTCCAATTCATTTAAATCTTTTCTCATGTTTGCTTGATGCGTCGAATTTTTTTTATATTTCAAGATATTCTTTTTCCCAATTTGGGGTTTGAAGTTGTAGGTGATCTGATGATTTAGAATGCATTGATTAATCTTCAAAAATGTTTCCCCTAATAGCATTACACAAATCAAATGATTCCCGTATCTTTTCCCCAAGGTCTCTTCCTTTACCATTCTTGTTTCATTCTGCGCTTCCTTCTGAGCTTCCATTTTAAAACTCAAATATTTTTAAACGTAAATTAAATTAAAGGGGAACTGTGTCTGGTGGATTATCTGCAGTTCTTCCTTCACAAAAGATCTTTGAGGAGCTGGTTGTTTTGTTGTGTCAGTTTCTCGTAAATAATACACGGCGGATTCATTTTTACAATTCTTTTATTTCATACGGATCAACACTCCAAACTGGATCGGTTGCCCTGATGCGAGTGTCCCCTTCTGCTTCCCCCGGTAAATAAAGGTACCTTACTTTCAAACCAAATGGTAATAGTTTTGCGGGATGAAGACTCTCCTCAGCAACTTTTATTGTTTTTTTTTGATTGCTTGTACGGGTTTTAGCCCTTTAAATTCTTCATTATTCATTGCGCGCAAAACTGAGGGCAGTCTTCTAACCCATTCTGTGTTGCGAGAATTGTCAATAAGCTCTCTGTGATACTGGTAGGAGAAAAGTCTTTCAGCTAACTGTTTTTTTTAAAGTTTTCGACTAAAGCCTGTGATCTGTGAACTCCTGAATGCCTCTTTTAATGGTAACTCTATGTTTTAAACAATAATTGATTCACTTGGCCTTTAAATTCTTTCCCATCATCGACTTGAATCATGCGAGGATAAGTTAAAGGACCTCGTTGGTATATCAGTTGTATGGCAACACAACAGCAGAACACTCTTTGTGTTAATGGTTCAGCATCTTTGTATCTTGAAGCTATGTCAATGACTGTAAGTGCGTACTTAAATCTTTTTTCGTCTAATCGTATCAGAGGTAAATATAGAAGGTCCATTGATGGGTGTCGTTTGGAGTTGTATTCACAAAGTGTGGTCTCTGTATTCGTCTAGGCAGGTAAATAAATTTGCCAAATCGCTTGTTTAGATAACCATTCCTTCGCTGTTTGTTCACTGACTCCAGCTGCTTGGCTTAGCTTTTTAATTGCCGTGATTCCCTTCCAATATCCTTTTGGTGAATAATAGATTTTGTTCATTTTTATTCAGCCAATATTATGCGCAACAAAATACACGACGGTCATGCCAAAGACAATAAACACGATTTCTTGCATCTTTTGTTTTTCTGATGGTTGATAAAAGTCACTGAATTTTTGGTGGGGGCAATGTCTCGATTGGTTTGCCTGTTACAAGATAATATCTTTATTGCTTGATCAACGTCTTTAAATGTGTAAGCTGCATGTCCCTGTTTTTTCAGAGTATCATTAATAAAATCTAACTGCTCAATTCTCTGCTTTTCATAGTGATCCTTGCTGCGGCTAGTTGCTCCATAGCTTTGTTATGTCTTTTTCTCTCGCCGTCATCCCCGCAGTTTACTAAATGCGTAATTACTTCCGCTAAAAGCAAGCGCATTCACTACTGCACCACCTATCATCATTACGAGTGAAGCCATTTTTTATAAATGTAATTTTTATTTACATATTTATACTGTCTGGAATTATTCCTTGCTTGACTAGAAAATCTTTCGTGGCAAACGAAGCTGCAATAATAGCAATCAGCTTTGCAGAATCCTCAAAGCCTAGTTTGCCAAGATCCGCTGGTTTAATTCTTAACAGGGTTTTACCAAGCATTGTGTATCCTACACTTAGGCCCCCAATAACAGCAGAATGGTATACAAGGTTGGCAACAGTTTTTTCAGCGCTCATTTTAAAAAATAAAATAATAATAATTAATAAAAACATGAACACCGATGATCTATTAACCTTCCTGAACTTATGATTACAAATGACCAGGTTGATGAGCAAGCTATAATGCCAAAAAAAGAAAGACTGTATTTTTTGGCAGCATGTGGAAAAACAAAACAGTTCCTCGGAACTGAATTCAGCATAGAACAGATTCAACAGATGTCCCCCGCAAGACATTTAAAGTATCATAACAGGTATGAAGCCAGTTGGGTCTAGAATGTGAAAAGCGTTGGGCAAACGGTTCTTAGTTTGTACACTAAACTAGTCGGTAAATTTGCTCCCATTGATTCTGAACAAGATTTTATGTATGATTTAACACAGGATCCAGTTTTAACAAAGTCATTAGAGTCTCTAGGATGTGATTTATACTACAGATTTGGAACATGTTATCACCGTTAATCATGGGATTAATAACTTTTAATCATATAGATTTTATTTCCATTCAAAATGAACGAGCCAGAAAATCAGCAGAATCAGAAAACACTGAATCAGGTGAAAGTGGTCACTAAAACACCTCATCCTGGACGCATTGCGGCAGAAAAAAATTAGCTGAGTGGAACAAACAAAAAAATTACAGTTACAATCACAGAATATAGCTCATAATGAAAACATAACGCCGCCAACGCCAACAGTTGATCCAATGCCAGCTATAAAAACTCCATATGATTCAAGACCTACAGCGCCAAAGTCTCATGGGAAAATTGAACTTAAAACTGTTGCCATTTTTGCGCCCTTGCTGCTGTTGGGGGCGGTTATTACGGTTATAAAATATATAAAGAATGGCAACAAAAACCAAAGAAGTCAAAACAACCTGAACCGCTAAATACAGAAGACAACAGCACGCCAGAACCGCCAACAACAAAAGAACATTTTGATCCATTTCAAATGCAATAATATTTTAAAAACTTAATTTAAATTTTTTTAATAAAAATAGATCATGGCGTATTATAAAATGATGAAGTCAATAAATAAAGACATGGAGTCTATAAAAGACATTTCCATAGACCAAATTGTAATCAATGCGGTTGCTTAGGATGTAAGAACTTCATTAAGATCTATGCTGACCGATTTCGCGCAGAGGACGTTGAGCAAGACATCCTCGACGATGACGAGTTTTTTGAGGTGTGTGTGTGCTATATTAGACATCTACTATTTAAGATAAAAACATAGATTGTATTTTTTTTTGATAATTATAAGATAACTTGAATAAGAACTTGGTTGTACTTAGAGGATGACTTAAGTAAGAACTTGAGTAAAAACTTGAGTAAGAACTTGTGGATGACTTGAGGATGACTTGAGGATGACTTGAGTAAGAACTTGTGGATGACTTGAGGATGACTTGAGGATGACTTAAGTAAGAACTTGTGGATGACTTGAGGATGACTTGAGTAAGAACTTGTGGATGACTTGAGGATGACTTGAGGATGACTTAAGTAAGAACTTGTGGATGACTTGAGGATGACTTGAGTGTGTGCATGCGCGGGTGGGGCGGGTAGGTGTGTGTGCGCGCACCTTTGATCCGTCATTTTAAAACTGAAATGCATGTCTCCAAGAACACGTAACTATAAACAGTGCCAATACCTTTTTATATGTCAACCCCAAAAACAATGTCACCGGTCGAACCAAAATAAATGGGTTGCAAAGGTAGAAATATGTCACAACACTTGCTTTGGCATATATTCTTTACTGCTGCCAAGAGAATGACAAGACAGCTATGAAGTATTAACTCTCGCTTTTCATGTGCTGACTGGCTTTACAAATCCAACGGTGCATGAGTGGAGACCACTAGCTTGCTCTGAATGCTTCTATTGAAATCTCTGGGGAGTGCTGCGCTTCACTGCATGCCTTTAAAAAACAGCCTGCATAAGCCAATCTCTCTCACCTGCAGTGTGTGTGTGGATTTTATGTCAAAAATATAACTCGGTTTTAAAAGACTTTAGAGAACAGTTAAAGACTGTAGTTTTATTTCACATGAAAGACAAAGATGCATTTGATGAATGTCTGCGCGAAAATGATGTATTGAGAATGATCAGGAAAAACACAGGATTAAGCAAAAACTAAAATCTGAAAAGTTTGTAAATTAGTATTGAAAACGGACAACCCTACACAGTATGTCTGTTTGTAGATAATCGTTATTTTTTGGTTATTGAAGTCTTACTTGTCAAGAACAGCATTTTACCAATCCTGGTTACTTCGTCCAAACATTCAGCTCAGGCGTACTCAATAAGACTGTCACAAGCTGTGAAAACACGGGCTAGTTATGCAGCTCGCGCGGCAGGCGCTGGCACGCGGGGCCACATGATTGCAGGTTGTACTCGTTACTACACATGCCCAGTGTACTTTGAGGAGAATAAGGGCAGGTTAACCTAGCCGGTGAGCGCCCACCAACCCCCGTGCCCAGTGGAATTGAAGAGAGTGAGGTATGAAATTGTTTACAACGGCACAGCTTGCGCGGTCCCAGCGAGTCAGCTGAGCGAACCAAGTCAATGTCGAGCAGGCCGCAAAGCGTGTCGTGATGTCACTACAGCGTACTGTCGGCAGGCTGGTTTTATCTCGCTGGGCTCAAGTACACTGTAATTAAGTGATCAGGTGACGGCCATTGACGGGTCTCTGCAGGTTGTGGAAAATCCGGCCAGCTTTGCCTAGTGTTTTTTCTTGTTGACGCGCGCTACTGTTTCAGGAGAGAGGTTATCGTCATGCGCCAAATGTCAGTATGTGCGGCGGTTGTTGTTTTCATTGCATTGTGTCAGGGTGGTATTTTATGCCAAAAATATAACTTGGTTTTAAAAAGACTTTAAAGAGCAGTTAAAGATGAAAATGATGTTTTTTGAAAACGATCAACCCTACACAGTATGTATGTTTGTAGGGTCGTTATTTTTTGGTTATTAAAGTCTTGCTTATCAGAGAACTATAATATGCCGCTTTTGGATTCGCCCGCTCGAGACCGCCAAGGCCGGGTGAGAGCGGGTGAGCCAGAAGCGGCATATTATAGTTCTCTCTTGTGCTGGCAAGGCCCATTGCACGTTGTGCGATAAGGAGATCGCGTACTCAAACAAAGGTTTCGTTGCGCTGAAAAACCACTGCGAAACGGACATCCACAGAAAGAGGCTGAAGGAAAAATCAGCATGGTGCCACCTTCCGTCTGGGTGACGGAAATCCGTTTTTTCGGGAAGGTCCCAGACGGAAATTCCGTTTTCAAGTTTCATCATTCAAAAAAAAAAAAAAAAAAGGTTTTCGGGGGAAGAACAGTTGAATCGGCGGTATTTTGACCGAAGCAGCACTGAAGCAGACGACCGGAAATGAGAAGCGCTCTCTATCGGTGAAGACAACACAGGTCCAGCCATCTTTGTAAGCCTACGTCGCGCCATTGTGTTGGTAGAAAAAAGTTTTCCAGTTAGGCAACGTAAAGTTTTGTCATGCCGTTCTTACAAGAAGGGGATTCAAATCTCGCTACTGTTGAGAAAGGGGTGAAGAACAAGTGGAGATGGGAATGGCTCCCTCCCCTCCCCCCCCCCTCCTCCCTCCCCCCCCCCCCCCCTGTTGCCGCTTACTCGTCTCCGTCCCCTTCCCGACCCCCCCCCCCCCCCCCCCGTCTCTCTCTCTTGATGCTTACTCCTCTCCTTTATCACCTACCCCCCCCCCCCCCCCCCCACCCCCCATCAGTTCTACCTACCTCTCACTGTTCTCCCATCCTTTTAGCTGTCATCAGTGTGGTCTGGCTGTTCAAAGCTGCCTGCAAGCTTAGGTATATGTAAAAAGAGGAGGGGTTGGTGTGTGTGTGTGTGCTGTCTGTACAGCTCTCTCTCTCTCTCTCTCTCTCCTCTCTCTCTCCTCTCTCTCTCTCTCTCTCTCTCTCTCTCTCTCTCTCTCTCTCTCCCCCCTCTCCCCCCTTCCCTCTCTCTCCCTCCCTTCCCTTCCCTCTCTCCTCTCTCTCCCCCCCCCCCCCTCCTTTCCCTCTCTCTCTCTCTCTTTCTCAAAGAGCAAAGGACTTGGATGTCATCAGAAATCTCTCTCTCTCCCTCTCTCGTTTTCACACACACACACACACACACACACACAACACACAAAGTCATTCAAAAGAATCTCATTTTCACACACACACACACACACACACACACACACACACACACACACACACACACACACACACACACACACACAGCCATTCAAAAGAATATATCTCTCATTTTCACACACACACACACAGTCATTCAAAAGAATATCTCATTTTCACACACACACACACACACACCACACACAGTCATTCAAAAGAATATATCTCATTTTCACACACACACACACACACACACACACACACACACACACACACACACAGAGTCATTCAAAAGAAAATCTCTGATTTTCACACACACACACACACTTTGATTTTCCAAATTTGATGCCAGAAGAGGCCATGAAATGCTCCTAAAATTTCATAAAATCATCTTCGGCCGGGGGCTTCGCCCCCCGGACCCCCCCAGCGGGCACTGCCCCTGCACCCCGCCAGGGCCTGGGCGGCCCCTGGACCCCTGCCTCATTTTCAGTTTTTTCAGATTTTCAAAGTGTCACCCATGAATCAGCCTAGGCGGCCTCAGGACCTCGGCCGAGTAAGCCTAAATCACTTTTTCCAATGCTAGGCTCTGAAACTGGATTGAAAATGATGTATTCTGCATACAAAATCTTCTGGATGAGAACAGTGAATTTTTGAGTTTCCAGTCATTTGTTGATAAATATAGTATCAATACAGATTTTGTTACATATGATGGCTATGTTCGTGCTGTGAAAAAGTATTCCAGAGAAACTGGTCTAGAAATGAGATACTGTGGGGAAGGTATGACAAGTAAATTATTAACTGAAATCTGTTCAGTTTCAAGAGGAGCTCCACATTATTACGATTTATTAAATCAAGACCAAACAGAACCAGGTTTTTGCAATAAATGGAATGTAAGACTACAGAAGGAGGTTATATGGATTAAAACTTTTCACAAAGTCCTACAGATAAAAGGCATAAAACAAAGATGGTTTCAAATGAGAATTGTTAACAGAATATTGGCAACCAATGTTATTTTACAAAACATGGGAATTGAAGAGTCAGAAAAAATGCTCTTTTTGTGAGAGAGAAAAAGAAAATATTCACCATATATTTTGGCACTGCCAGAATGTACAAAACTTCTGGCAAGAGTTTCCAAATGTGGTATAAAGAAAAATGTAAAATTAAAAAAAAAACCTGTTGCTTGTTCTGTTTGGTTTTGATTGTAACTTTAAATCTGATAGAACATTTGACCTAATCCTGCTACTCGCCAAATTT
>JAFLJL010001194.1:17500-30000 GCA_018398815.1 Conus ventricosus | reverse complement strand
TCCTCCATATCTATCTAGCCACATATCTATCTAGCCACCTATCTATCTAGCCACCTATCTATCTATCTATCTATCTATCTATCTATCTATCTATCTATGTACTTACCTACCAATCTTCCTACTTATCTATTTATCTGTCGATCTGTCAATTTATTTTTCTGTCTGTCTATCTATCTATCTATCTATCTATCTACTATCTATCTATCTCTCTCTCTCTCTCTCTCTCTCTCTCTCTCTCTCTCTCTCTCTCTCTCCCCGAACTGACCTACCAACCCATCTTTCTATCTATTTATCTATCTTCTTGCTTCCCACACTCTCCTCTCTCTCCTACCTTCTCAAACATGCTTACCTGGCTATCTTAAGGAGGAGAGAGAGAGAGAGAGAGAGAGAGAGAGAGAGAGAGAGAGAGAGAGAGAGGAGAGACAGGAGGAAGCAGAGAACAGAGACAGAGAGATCAATTATAGTATTTCCGTAGCTAAAACATCTGCGTATACTATTACATATTCCTGGGGATTTCAATCAAAAAGCAAAATGCGTCAAGAATGAAGAGTGCACATCACACACGATCTACCATGACGTAACCCGCTGTATTAACATAATCAACAGTACTAGGAGCGGTAATCTGTCAGCAACAATGCGTGAAAGAAATCGGCAAACACCACACTCATTGATCACGATGTAACTGCAATCTCTCAATTAAAATTAAGAGTAAACATAACGCTCGTTTATTATGATGTGGTTTAGAAAAAATCAGTAGACAGTCAGCGGCTTCACAATTTAAAAACGCAGCAACGCACGTGAGGTTTGTCATAGTTCGCGGACTATAGTTTTAAGAGTAATGATTGACGGCGAAATGTTTAATCAGTTTTACCCCGAAAGAATCTTGCATTATGACGGCATCCGAAATGCGATGAAAGTGTATTTGGAAGCAAACTACCCACCGTAAGGAAAAAACCCCACACCTTTATTTTTATATATCATGGTATGGGAATCTGGAATTTGATTGAAGCTTGAGGATTTGTGTTGATATGGACGAGTCAATCGGATGCAATTTTGTGCATGAGCACTGTGACGGGTCTCCGACGCTCCCCCTCGTTATTAAAATATGATTTTCATATTCAGGGATGCAGGGGGTTATAGACAGAAGTATTACGCTTTCACAACCAAAATGCGCTCTCGCATAGGCACACGCACTCTGTCACTCACATCGGGCCCGCACAAAGGTGACGGGAAACCAATAACATTTCATAGAAAATAATCAACTTTTATTCAACTTGACTCCGAGCCCCCACCCGTCACTACACAACACAACTATCTGTATCATACAACAATGTAAACAGCATACAGACAATTCCATAAATCGCATCCCCTGTTCTTCAGTTATTCTTACTTAGCCAGGAAAGACAATATTCCATTATTCTGTTTGCGCACTTATAACCTTGAGAACAAATAAAACGTCCATAACTTGCCAGCATTCTTGGTTGATCGTCAGTTTCTCTCATCCACTGTACGACCACGAGCTGAAGCTGCCACACTGTTGTGTCCTCCCGATTGGCCAAATCCCAGTTGAGGGACACTGGCAACGTAGCTTGAGTCGCACCCTCACACTGAGTCTCCCGGACTCCACCGTACTTCCCCCTCTCCACGGAAAGAGCTCTGTCGGCCTCTCCCACAGGTCTTCTCTGGCTGCAAACACCCCACCGTTGTTGGCAGCTCCCTGTCTAGGCTCCAACAGGCTGACACGTATTGCTGTCGACCGTCCCCACACGGGAGACAATTCTTCTCGTCGTCGGCTCCGAGGCTACAGCAACCTCCACTGTCTTACGTCCCCACCCAGGAGACAACGAGGCGACAGCTAACCTCTGCTTCACGCTGTATTTTCTTGAGCCCTCAGCAAGACGGGCGAGTTCACTTTCCCTTAAGTGAGTCACACTCTTCCTCGTTTTCCAAGCACCTTATATTCGTTCTCAAAGAAAGAGAGAACCCGAGTTTAACTGGCTCAACCAATGGAATCACTGGCACACACACATCACACGATTTGTACCAATAAATTCCCAAGTTATTTTTATTCCACCAATGGAATCACTAGTCACCTACACATACACACACACAACAGCTGCTAGCGCTAACCAAGACTTGGGTACCAAGTGGTTAATGCATAAAATCCTATTCAAACTCATGTTCGATTCCCGAAGCTACCCATTGTACAAACAGCCTGGACTTCTCTACCAGCCATGACTGATGCTTCAAGTATTTACTACCTCTATAGATAACAAGGTGCGAATCACTCAATAGGCCGAAGCCTTCCATTCATTCCTCAGAACAGGGACGACTGGATGGTCGCTGTACTCTGCCTGCAGGCTGACGGTCACCTACCCGTGACGGTCACCTGACACGATCGCCTTCCCTTCAGGCCCACTGGAGAACCCAGTGAATAGCCAGCCAGTGGTCGGACTGGACACTCCTCTACCCAGGACCGGCAGGTCGGCAACTCCTTGTCACTATCCCTCGGACATGCGAAACACTTCCCAGTAACTCTCCCTCCTTCAGTATGCGACTCGGGGTATTTCCCTCTGGTGATGCCTGAATTCGCACACTTGAAGAACCCAAGGACTTGCTCTCAACAACAGCAAAACTACCCTTAATTTGCCTAAATGCTCGAGAACATTTGGCCGACTCATGACAAGCACACATTTATTGACAGCAAACGTACCTTTGAGCAAGATAACCGATTCAGTATAGCCCTTTCCACCGAGACTTAACGCTTCTAAAAATTACTTTAAGGGGTCTTTTCTGGACACTGATACGAGGATTCATGGCCTTAGCACTGCCGAGTCAAACGGTGGTGATCAATAATTGATTGAAACGAAAATATGTGCATGTCGGAATGAGTCCCTGGCATGGAGATTCAAGACATGCTCGATCCTATACAGCTGATATGATTATGTGTCTGGATATTGACTCACTTAAAAATTTGACATGATAAGATAGAGAAAGACTTATCAATGCGTACACCTAAAACCCGATAGTATTTACTCTTTCAGTGTCTCGCTAACCGACAAAACACGGACAGACAGAGGTTGTGCGGTTAGTTTCGTCGTCTTTGCCTTCTTCTCAGCACTGGTTTTGTTTCATTAGGATTCAGTGATGTACACCGCACAAATCACTTAAGATGCCAACATTCGTTTGTAATGCAATGAAAAAAAACATCTTCTAAGCTGGAGCTGCTTGTGTGGACCATAGTATCATCACAAAAGAGTTCACATGAATCCGCAATATAAATAGGGAGATCACCGATATAAAGTGAGAAGAGCAGTGGGCCTAACACAAAACCCTGGGGTACGCCAAGCTGCACTGATAACGTGTCTGACGAGTTGGTGTTAACACAGCCTGCTGACGATTCTCAAGGAAAGATGAGATCAGCTGGAGAGTGTTCCCTGTGAAATCATTATAGCTTCCCGCGAAATAACTTGAGGTGGTCAATAAGATCAAAGGCCTCAGCAAAATCACGCATTTTTGATGGATGGAGAGAGAGAGAGAGAGAGAGAGAGAGAGGAGAGAGAGGAGAGAGAGACAGACAGACAGACAGAACGAGAGAGAGACAAAGAGAGAAAGAGAGACAGACAGACAGACAGACAAAGAGAGACATTTCTTCTACTTCCCAGCCTCACGTACAGACTGAGCGCAGAAGGACTTGCCTGATCGTCAGCCGGGTTCGGAGGCAGCAGGCAGGCTTTGACCGGAGGCACGGGATGCTTGGGCTGACGGCGAGGGACGTGGACGGCGGTGGGACTCTGGCCGAAAAGCACGTCACGGATTGTCTCCCTGTCTGGCTCGTTGCCCTGGGAAACAGGGGGAATAAATCTTTTTTTGCAGAATCTCTGAACCGAGAGGCTGACAGACAGAGTGGGGGGGGGGGGGGGGGGGGGGGGGGGGGGGGGGGGGGGGGGGGGGAAAGAAAACGTGCAAATAGTACAAAGAAGAAAGAGTGACTGAAACATAGATAGAAGGAACAGAAAAAGAGATGACAGGAAGAAAGAAAGAAAGAAAAGAAAAGAAAAGAAAAGAAAAAGAAAAAAAAAGAAAAAAGAAAGAAAAACTCGAAAGACATGAAAAATTGTATTGATGCTTGTGATCATCATCATCATCATCATCATCATGACGGATCCATTTGGAGCGCACTCTCCTCGAATGAGCTCAGAATACTTACAGATTAGTCAAATGAAGAAAACATTTGACATCTATAGGTAAATAACTCAGGGCTTGTAAATTAAAAAAAAAACCAAACAAAAAAAAACCCAATAGTAGTCTAGTAATTTGAAATGCTCATATTCGCATAGTCGGGCACCCACCCACATCCTCTCACAGGAGTACGCACGCGTGCACACTCGTATGCGCGCGCGTACACATACGTACACGCACACACATGCTTCTGTCCATGAGCCACTACCCTCTCCTTCACCTCTTTCCCCACCTCCACACAAACCACTCCCCCCCACTACACCCATATAAACTGACTACCTCTTCTCCCTCCACTAACCTCCACCCCACCCACCTTCAGGACCTTACACACATTTTCTTAGTCTTCACCCTCCTTCAGTAGACCTGTCCCAGGGGAAAAAAAATTCAGAGGAAGAAAACGCCCATCCCTTCACCGCAAACAGAGTTACCTTTTCCAAGTTTTAGGGTCAAACAAACAGATATTTCTTTTTCGCGTGCGCAGGCTGATACTCCTGCGGACGCTTCCTGTATAGGCAGGCAAGGATTAATCCCATCTACCCAACAAAGGGAGTGGAGTTGTATGTGTATGACCGTTTTTTTTATCCCGTATTAAGGCAGCCATACTCCAGCTTCGGGGAAGGTGCATGCTATGTGTAACGTGTCATCCATACCAACGGCCCAACTGGCCTTCTCTTCCGAAAATTGGTGATGGGATTTTACGTGTATGCAAGATGTTACGCGTGCGTTCACACACGGAACCTCGGTTTATAGTCTCATTCGAAGAAGGACTGTATTGGAAATGGAGTCAGAACCAATGCTCACTCCGAGGGAAAAATCCCGTGTACCGAAACAGCCCCGCGGAGATTCGAACCCGCAACCCCAGATTACGAGTCCGGCGCTCTACCACTAGGCTATTCCGGCCCCACAACAGACAGAGATCTATAGAGTCAAAATTTGATTTGAACCGCTCGCCAGACGAACGAACAGGAAATCGACATTCTGCACGACATGGGCACCATTTGACAGCCATTGTTGACATTTGCTCTCTCTCCCTTTGACGGCACTGTTCAGCTGACTGATGGGACAAAACAGCTTTGGACTTTTCCCACCAGTAGGAATATGCCCCATGAAAACGGCGGGGTCACTGTTGTTACACGCGAGCTCTGACACAGATTACCTCCCTTTGCAGATTTCCGAACATCCGTCTGTTCCCTTCCTCTCTGCCCCCAAACCGGTCTTCAATGAAGGATTATTCTTTTCTCCCGTCTGGGTCCGCGGCCTTCGGAAATCTTAATGAAACGCTCTGTGGTGCCTGCACCCTGTGTGAACACAGCGCAGGCTTCCAAGGGTTGGTGCAGGATTGTTCCCAGCTGGTTTGTTCGGCAGTTTGAGGACAGTGCTTCTCCGGGTCCCACCCTCAACCTTCGGGTGTACCTTTTTCGTCTTTCAGAGTGCGGGAGAGAGTTCATAGTCCTCCTCCTTCCCCCACTCTCCACCCCATCCCCTACCCGCTCTTCTCTCCCCCAGCCAACCCGCACCCCCCCTCCCTCCGTCCCTCCCCCCACCCCTCCACCATCCTGTCCACTGACCTTGGGAGCCAGCCCTCCATCACCACCTCGGTGGGGTACTCGTAGAAGTCCTTCTTGTAGATGGAGTGGAACTTGCCGGGCTTGTGTTGGGCGGGGGTCTTGGGGAAGAGGTCCTTGCTGTCGTGGTTCATCAGCCGCAGGTTCCGGGCCACCCAGTTGCCCTTGGGCACCTCGCCCGGCTCCGGCTGGGCCGCTGCCGCTGCCATGGTGGGCTGGGAGGTGGAGGAGGGGGGTACGGCTGCGGACAGAGATGATGATGATGATAAGAATGGACGATAATGATGATGATAATGATGATGATGATGATGATGATAACAATGATGATGATGATGATGGTGATAACATTGATGATGACGATGATGATGACGACGATGATGATGACGATGATGACGACGACGACGACGACGACGACGAGATGTTGGTGATCACGATGATGGTTTAGCGCAGCTGAAATCATAACATTATCCTCGTCCTGTTATCATTATTATTAAGATCGTCATCATCGTGGTCGTCGTCGTCATCATCATCAACATCTACTCAGTCATCACAATGTCTTCATCATCGTTATCATCGGAGTCATCCTTAACATCGTCGTCGTCAGCAACATAGTGTCAGTCATCACAATTGTCTTCGTCATCGTTATCATTAGAGTCGTCGTTGTCACTGTTTACATCGTCGTCATCATTACCGTGTTGTTGTGGTTATTGACATCCCAAACATAACTGTCGTCGTTATTATTATCAACATCGTCATCGTTACATACGTCGTCATCATCAACAATATTGACATCATGGTGTCTTTGTCACAATCAGCATCATCAGTCAAAATCATAGTCGCTATTATCATCGCTGACATCGCTATCGTTGTCATAGGTGTTACAATGAACATTGTCATCGACCAGCCGCCGTGGCGAAGTGGTTAGCGTCGCGGACTCCCGGCTGGGAGGTCGTGGGTTCGAATCCCATCAGAGTCATGTGGGTTTTTCTGCCCCGACCGGCTCCTACCCAGAGTTGAATTTGCTGCGGACTCAGTTGGGAAGACTGGGACCACACAGTCAAGTTTCATCCACTTAATGGATCCGTTTCTGAGAGTGCTGCTCAAATTTCCTGACCAACACTGCAGGTGCCTGTATCTCTCGGGCCTGGTTGACACCGGGATATATTATGAAAGGAAGCGTAGAGCACAGCCCTGTCATGTAGTCTCTGATCTGACCGAAATGGAAATCCGTAGCATCATCTTAATCATCCTCATTCTCATCGATGACTATAAAAAAAGAACATTGTCATCATCATAGTCGTCGTCTTTTATCATCATCATCATCATCATTAACAAGGATCCTAATTGTCATCGCACTCATCATCAAGCCGTATTCATAGATCAGTCGATCGTACGAATCAGATCAGATCTGCATCGTTGTCGTCGCTGTCGTTATCACGAGCATCATCACGGGCAGCAGCAGGAGCAGCAGCAGCAGCAGCAACGAAAGGAGCGAGTGGGGCAGTCATACTTCTACAAATACTGCTGCTGCTGCCGCCACAACGCGCGACTATTGCCGATGTTAACTGTCCCTTCTTCTGCTGCTGCTGCTCTTACTGTTGATGTTGCAGATAGTGCTGGTGTTTTCTGTTGCTGCTGTTGCTGCTCCTCTTCCGACAGCTGCTGCTGTACAACTATTTTGTGTTCCAGACGGCAGCTGCTGCTTGCAGTACAACTACTGCTGCTGCTGCTGTTGCTGCTCATGATGATGATGATGCAGATATGCGACTGCTGTTACGGCAAGTGTTGCTGTTGTTTCCGCTACGGCCATTACAACCACTGGGACATGGATGTTGGTAGGAATTTTTAGTTCGGGGCCATTTAGCCGGAACATCTCACAATTCTCTGGTCCATTTTCAGCACTCCCATGCCTTTGTCTGGAACGGTCTCCCGAATCTGCAGCAGTCAGTCGACGAAAAGAAATGTCACACACACACACAACAAAGTTGATGCTTTAACAAATAGTATTTAAAAAGAAAGTTTCTACCGCCCCCCCCCCCCTCCAACTACCCTCTGCCCACCCGCCCCTAAACACACGCACATTCACGCCTATCATACAAATAATCTATTACTGATGAAGAATCCACCACCACTATTACTACTACTACTACTACTGCTGCTGCTGCTGCGCCGCCATTTCTGGATAATACACATCAAATCATGTGAATAAAAGTATCATCCACATATTATTTCGGTTATCATCAGGAATACTATGTTTTCTAGGGAAGGGATTACAAGAGCTACATTTCACCGCTTTCTCAGAGGCCTTTGAAGAATGACTACTGATGGAGGAAAAGTGTTGGGAAAGTCCTCAGTAGTGCTTCGACAGCCTTGATTAGCGTGTCGAGATGGACGAATAGCTGATGATGATGATGTTGATGTTGATGTTGATGATGATGTTGATGATGATGATGTTGATGTTGATGTTGATGATGATGATGATGTTGATGTTGATGATGTTGATGATGATGATTGATGTTGATGTTGATGATGATGATGTTGATGATGATGATGATGTTGATGTTGATGATGATGTTGATGATGAGGTTGATGTTGATGATGATGTTGATGATGATGATGTTGATGTTGATGTTGATGATGATGATGATGATGATCACGACGACGATGATAATGATAATGATGATGTGTCGATGATGATAATGATGTGATGATGGTGTGTATGTTGATGATGATGATGATGATGATGTTGATGATGATGATGATGATGATGATGATGATGATGACCACGACGATGATGATAATGATAATGACGATGGTGATGATGATAATGATGATGATGACGATGACGACGATGTTGATGCTGCTGACATGATGATAATAATACCAACGGTTAAGATGGGAGCTATGAGAAGAGAAAGGGTAGCCAACTGTCACCATCACTGTAACCATCACCATCACCACACCCGTAACCCAAACGCAAGTTCTGAAGTTTGGGGGGGTGGCTGGTTCAAACACCATTTCATACCTTCCCTCTGAAAGAGAGTTTCTTCCACCTCACAGCAAAGCCGATTTGTTTGAAAATTGGCAGCTAGTGTGCTCATTATTGAGATTTTCTCTTTCCTTGTCTTTTCTTTTTTTTTTCTTTTTTCTTTCTTTCTTTTCTTCTTCTTCTTCTTCTTCTTCATTTTTTCTTTTTTTTCTTTTTTCTTTCTTTCTTTTCTTCTTCTTCTTCTTCTTCTTCTTCATTTTTTCTTTTTTTTTTTCCTTTAGCGTTCAGGATGTCTTCCGATTAAACCCACTACGTCCTTTACCGAGTAGAGGACACGGCGGACAGAAGACAACTTTGAAGGTGAGCGAGAGGGGGCCCTAAACTACACTTTTATCCACCCAATTCACACCACCACCTCAACCACCACCACCACCACCACCTCAACCACCACCACCACCACCACCACACTGCACGGCGCCAAGATGTGTTCTTCAGAAACGTCCACGGATTTCTGTGACGTCAACTTCGACCGCCACTCTGCGCCTCATACAAGGAATCCACGACAAACGTCTGACAGTCAACACAACAGGCCCTGACGGCCGCGGAACGACAGGAATCTCCCCTCGAAGTCATCATCAACCCTGCCTGGCAGGTGCGGGAAGTGTGTCGTCACGACTCCTCGTCTGTCCACGAGCACCTGACCAGGCAGGGTGGGGGAAGTATGTCGTCACGACTCCTCGTCTGTCCACGAGCACCTGACCAGGCAGGGCGGGGAAAGAGGGTGGATCTCCTCAAGAGGCGGACCGATGATGCCTTGAAAGGACGACGCGAAGGACCGGACTGGACAGAGCCCCTCTTCCCTGTTGCTCATGCTCGGGCCTGAGAGGGCTGCGGAGGTGTGTGACTGCCCAGGTGTCCGTCACCCTGTCCCCTCCACTGACTCTCGATCTCAAGAAAGGGTAGGGTAAGGTAAGGTAATGTTGCTTATAGCCAGCCGACCTCAAAGGGCCAGATCAGGGCTGACACCGCGTTGAAGTCAACTCATAAATCATTAAAAACACACACACACGCGCGCACACACGCACGCACACACACACACACACACACACACACACACACACACACACACACACACACACCCTCATTCACACTCTCCTTTAAAATATACTTTCTTAAAAATAGTAAATTTCGTTAAAAAATCTTTCTTCCGTAAAATCTAGGATGAAAAGTGTTGATCTCTTTCAGAAATTCAAAGATCGCAATCGGGTGGGACATCTCTGAACAAGGTTTTCATAGAGTCTGCCGTAAAATGTCTACGACTCACATCTCGCAAGTCCCAACACTCTAATAAAACAATATGTTTCACTGTGAGTGGTACAAGACATGGAATGCACCACGGAGCTTCTTCACCTTTTAAAAGATAAGAATGGGTGTAAAAGGAGTGGCCTGTATGCTAACGGCACAAAACTGCTTCTTCTTTACGGCCGCCCCTGGACCATGGTTAAAAACCCTTTCAGGCTTGAACAGATGTGGAGCAGTTTGTTATCCGTCAGCAAGTTCCACTCCTCTTGCCAGAGGTCTTTGGTCTGGGTTTCAGATCAGTGTGAAGGATAAACAATCTGCTCAACCTCTTCTCTGTAGCATTCTTGGCATGTTGATCAACCAACTCGTTGCCTCGAATGCCCTACCTGGCTGGGGACCCAAGCGAAAACGATGGTGTGTCCAGAAATGGCAACCAGCGGGTGATGCTTCGCGATAATTTGTACCGGTCCCCAAGTTCCCTTTGACCCAATCCCCACAGACATCAACATCCTCCTCACCTGCACGGAGACTTCCCGGAGGGGAGAGCACTCACTGTCTGTCCACTCGCCGACTCGGACAAGTTTGGTGGATGCAGGTGGAGTGTCGCCGGTGTGACGTTGTTAGTCTGTACCCCTTTCAAAATCAACCCCGGATATTTGATTTTTTTTTTAAATAGAAAAAGAGGGGCTTCATTACCGCCAAGGACACAGACAAAGTACAGGACAAAACACAATGCATTTCAACCTCTTGGGTCTTCTTCAGGCAAAGGCAAATAACATTTAGGACAGTGAAAACGAAGAACGAGAAACCACTTATCTTCTCATATTCGGCGGAAAATCAAAACGGCTGTCGGCTGTTTGTTTCACCTGGGGAAATGGGATAGCTGCTTAAATGGATACAGAGTATGTACATAGCACGTGTGTGTGTGTGTGTTTGTGTGTGTGTGTGTGTGTGTGTGTGTGTGTGTGTGTGTGCGTGCGTGCGTGCGTGCGTGCGTGTGTGCGTGCATGTGTGTGTGTGTGCATGCGTACGTGCGTGCGTGTGTGCGTGCGTGCGTGTGCTTGTGTGTGTGTGTGTGTGTGTGTGTGTGTGTGTGTGTGTGTGTGTGTGTGTGCGTGCGTGCGTGCGTGCGTGTGTGCGTGCGTGTATGTGTGTGTGTGTGTGTGTGTGCGTGCGTGCGTGCGTGCGTGCGTGCGTGCATGCATGTACACAACACAACAAAACAATGCAAGACATTACA
Source organism: Conus ventricosus (assembly GCA_018398815.1). Taxonomy (NCBI): domain Eukaryota; kingdom Metazoa; phylum Mollusca; class Gastropoda; order Neogastropoda; family Conidae; genus Conus; species Conus ventricosus. Next base: position 18,662 of record JAFLJL010001194.1, on the reverse strand, counting down.
ACATAAAAAAAAACAACGTGATGCAGCACACCACTAATTACTAAAAGTTCTCTCCTGGGGACACAGATCTGAAGGAGGAGCATACTTTACCCTGTACACCGGTCGGGCAGCGTGGTTGCCAACGTGCACCAGTGCTCCCTCGCGTGCACGATCCTAATTAATTAATCTGCCGCGGGACAACCAATCAGCGAGCCAGTCAATCAGGCCGCCGGCGCCTACTGACAGGGAAAAGGTAGGGATTAACGCTTTAAGTGGATTATCTCTTTTATGACCCGATGAACATGGTTAAAGAACTCTTGCAGTCAGTCTCACCGATTTGTTCATGGCCCTGTTTTAGACATCTTGTTTGCGCTTTGTCTTTTTTTAATTTTTATTTTTACGCGAGTCCCCCCCCCCCCCCCCCCTCTCCACCCCACTGTGTGTGTGTGTGTGTGCGTGCGTGCGCGCGCGTGCGCGCGCTCGCGTGTGTGTGTATGTGTCTGTGTGTGCGGTTACCATCTGTCTGTCTGGGTCTCTCTCTCTCTCTCTCTCTCTCTCTCTCTCTCTCTCTCTCTCTCTCTCTCTGCGACATGTGTACGTTAAATTATTCTCACTTTGCTTCCTCTGTCTGAAATGTCCTTTCTTGACAACACTGTTTCTTTGTATTACCGAATTTTACGTCCGCTTTTTTTTCCTTCAATTTAATGTCCGTGTAAAAAAACACCACACAAAACAAACAAACAAACAAAAAAACCCACGTTGATTTCGCAGTTCATCCAGATTTCCATGTTTCTGACGGCCGGGCAGAAAAAAAACAACAAAAAACCGCCTAGTGCTTATTCCCTTTTCTTCGCAGTCAACACACACACACACACACACACACACACACACACACACACACACACACACACCACACCACACCCACCACCATCACCCCTCCTCTCCCAAAAAGAAAAAAAAAGTTAATTAGTTGCTTTTTCTGTTTGTTTGTTTGTTTGTTTTGTTTGTTTTGTTTGTTTTGTTTGTTTGTTTTGTTTGTTTTGTTTGTTTTGTTTGTTTGTTTTGTTTGCTTCTTTCTCAGCACTGTTGAAAGAAAAGAGATGCACACCGTTCTGGAATGGTATACGAAAACGTGTTAACATTCCTGTGAATGTGTACCTCTGAAAAAAAAGAAAAAAAAAGA
>JAFLJL010001194.1:0-12500 GCA_018398815.1 Conus ventricosus | reverse complement strand
AGAGGGAAGGAGGGAGGGAGAGAGGGAGAGAGGGAGAGAGAAAGCGAATGAGAGAGGTAGGAAAAAGAGAGAGAGAGATTGTATTTATTTTACATGGTGTTATTCATTTCATTTGAAGAAAAAAAAACTTTTAAGGTTGCAATGAAAAGTGAATTCGTACCACTGGGCACGCAACACACACACACACACACACACACACACACACACACACACACACACACTGACTGACTGACCGACACCAATTTATTGTCAGACTAACTACTCATGGTTGTACTGATCACACACACACCACACACACACCACACACACACACACCACAGAGGGAGAAAAGGGAGGAATGAGAGAGAGAGAGAGAGAGAGAGAGGAGAGAGAGAGGGGAGAGAGGAGATGAGAGAGAGAGAGAGAGAGAGAGAGAGGATATTCTTATTTCACATTGTGCTCTTTCATTCTATTAAAAAAAAACTTCTAAGGCTGCTATGAAAAAGGTTCTAAATTTGTATCAACAGGCACCCGACACACACACACACACACACACACACACACACACACACACACCCCACACACACACACACACACATTTATCAGTCAATGATCTCTCAAGGCACCGAAGAAAGCAAATGGACGAAGTTTATACGACAAACCTTGTCAACGATAGGATTACAGCATGTCTGGGAAAATCAGGGTACATTTAGTGTGACTCGCCTGAAGTTTCTGATCAATGCGAAGCTGGAAACGTTTTATATTGAGTTTTGGAAGAAACAAAAGAATGAAAGCACATCCAAGCTCAAATTTTATGCCACAGTTTACTACCGAATACAAACAGGCGGCTTATTTGGAGCAACACACTGACACAGATTGCAGACGAGCACTAACTAGATTACGAATAAGTGCCCATGACCTCCCAAATTGAGAGGGGCCGTTATACCAACACTGACAGAGAAAACAGATTATGCACGACATGCCACGTCGTTGAGGACGAACTACATTTTCTCGATGACTGCAAATTATTTGACCAACAACGTTATGACCTGACGAGGATCATAAAAACTGATTTCCCACACAGACTAACATGACAAAACCCTCGGAGCTTATGTTATTGGACTGCTTCCAACCTGTACTTGCCCAGTATATCCTGTAGTGTTTTTCTCTTCGGAGAGACAGAAAATTTAATCAGACTCGGATAAACACACTGTGCTTTTTTTCTGCTACCAATTGAAGTTTATGAATTGCAAGATGTTACAACGCTAGGATTAGTTTTAAGTTTTAGCTGAAGGTCCTGAACTTGATCATCTGTGCACCACAAAACCTCTGGTTTTCAATATGGCCATAAAATAATTGTTCTTGGTTCTTGACAACACACACACACACACACACACACACACACTCACACACACACATCACACACACAATCCGCAAACGCGCGCCCACACACACACGCGGGGCTCTGTCTCTCCCTTAGGTGGTGGGGGGGGGGGCTTCTCTCATTCGATCATCTCTCTACTCTCTCATCTCTCGTCATCTCTCTCACGCACACGCACACACACACACACACACACACACTCAGACACACCGCTAAACACCTCAACGGTTGTCGGTTCCTGGTGGTACAAGTGGGTGAAAGAGAGCACTCCTCTCACCCCCTCTTCCTCCCACCAAATCTCTTGGATGACCCATCCTGTCAGTCATTATCACCGCGAAGCGAAATCGACTTTATACCGGAAAGCAAGCTAATTTCAGTTTCTTTCTCCGATCGGAAATCCTTTTCCTGTTGACACAGCTTGGTCCGAGTGTTTAACAAACAAAAACAATTATAACTACACACAAGTACACAAACAAAAACACGATCCAACAAAACATCCAATGGCGGCAAGCAAGGGTGTGGACTGAGAAAGGAGAGAGGGAGGGAGGGAGGGGAGGGAGGGAGGGAGAGAGAGAGAGAGAGAGAGAGAGAGAGAGAGAGACAGAGACGAGACAGAGAGAGAGACCAGAGACAGAGACGAGATGAGACCGAGACAGAGACAGAGAGACAGCGAGAGCTGGTAATCGGGTAATTGAACGAACGAACGAAGGGTGGTGTGTGTGTGTATGTCGTGTGTGTGTGTGTGTGTGTGGTGTGTGTGTGTGTGTTTGGTGGTGAGTGTGAGAGAGCAGCGTGTGTGTGTGTGTGTGTGTGTGTGTGTGTGTGTGATGTGTGTGACGTGGTGTGTTGTGTGTGTGTGTGTGTGTGTGTGTGTTGTGTGTTGTGTGGTGTGTGTGTCGAGAGCGTGTGTGTGTGTGTGTGAGAGCGTGTGTGTGTTGTGTTAGTGTGGTGTGTGTGTGGTGTGTGTGTGTGTGTGTGTGTGGTGAGAGAGCGCGTGCGTGCGTGTGTGTGTGGAGGTTTGTGTGTGTGTGTGTGTGTGTGTGTGTGTGGTTTGAGTGTGTGTGTGTGTGTGTGTTGTGTGTGTGTGTGTGTGTGTGTCAGTGCATGCATGCATGCGAGTGGTGTTATGTGCCATGCGCCGGCCTGCATACGTGTGTGTTGTGTGTGTGTGTGTGTGTGTTGTGGTGGTGTGTGTGTGTGTGTGTGAGTGTGTGTGTGGGTGGTGGTGTGAGTGTGTGTGTGTGTGCTGCAAGAGCATGCGTGCGTGCGTGCGTGTGTGCGGGAGAGCAACAATATGTGCTTACTATTATGACAGAGGCAAGTGGAAATCTGCCCCAGGTGGCATGTTTTCCCATACTGGCTCCTCACGTACAAAGAGGAGAACAAAGATTAAAAAGAAAGATTATGACAATGTTGACAATGGACATAGAAAACGACGTGCACACACAGAGAGACAGAAACACAAAGAGAGAGAGAGAGAGAGAAGAGAAGGTAGCGGAGAAAAGATAGAGAGAGAGAGAGAGAGAGAGAAGAGAGAGAGAGAAGAGAGAGACAGACAGACAGACGACAGACAGAAACAGAAAGAGTGACAGAGACAGAACAGAAGAGATAGTACAGACAAGACAGACAGAGAGAGAGAATAGAAGAGAGAGAGAGATAGAGGGAGAGAGAGAGAGAGAGAAGCGAGGGGGGGGGGGGGGGCATGGCGCAATGCCGGCAACACTGATATTGCCTGTGTCTTCAAAATCCCAGCCCCCCTCGCTGACAGCTCGACCATCGGTTCAAAGAGCAACTCGCCACTCGCCACCTTTTCAGTCGGGCTGGGTACAGGACATTTTGAGTATGAAGAAAAGAAGATGAAGAAGAAGAAAAAAGAAGAAGAAGAAGAAGAAGGAGGAGGAGGAGGAGAGGCGGAGGAGGGAGGCGGACAGGAGGAAGGCCAGGAGGAGAATGAAGATGAAGAAGATAAGAAGAAGAAAAGAAGAAGCAAAAGCAGAACAAAAGAAGAAGAAAGGAGAGGAAGAAGAAGAATAGAAGAAGAAGAAGAAAGAAGAAGAAAGAAGAAAGAAAAGAAAGAAGAAAAAGAAAAAGAAGAAGAAGGAAGGAAGAAGAAAAAGAAGAAGAAGAAGAAGAGGAAGGAAGGAAGAAGGCTGGAAAGGAAAGGAAGGAAGGAAAGACAGAAGAAGAAGAAAGAAGAAGAAGAAAAAAAGAAGAAGAAAGCCTGACATACTTTCTTTCAGCATTAACATTAATCTTTTCTTTGTCTGGAGACTCTGGCACCGGCGAAAGGACGGCTCCGTGGTGGTGCTAATGGAGATAAAAAGAATTATAAATAACAGTAAAAAAAAAAAAAAAGAAAAAAAATTCCTCGAACCGCGACTGTTTAGGATCTAAGAGAGTTTGAAAAAGACCGGATCAGGTTTTCAGTGGTTTTTGTGATGTGAATAACATGCTGGCAATAACTCGCCGTGAAAGTTCTTATAATGCTGGGAGGGGAGGGTCGGGGTGGGAGTGAAGCGAAGGGTGGTGGGAGGCAACAAAAAGTGGAAAACAGAAGAAAAGGAAAGGACCTGACGTGTCAGACACGTGTTTTGGGAGGGGCTTTTGATATTTTACGTAGAGCGTGGCATGTTATTTTTTATTTTTTTTTTTGAGTGTGCATGTGTATGCGTGTGTGTGTGTATGTTCGAGTAGTGAGTTTGATGAGTGAGTGAGTGGTGATGAGTGTGTGGTGTGTGTTGTGTGTGTGTGTGATGTGGTGTGGTGTGTGTGGGTGTGTGTGTGTGAGTGAATGTGCGTGTGTGAAAATGAGAGAGTGTGTGTGTTGTGTGTGTGTGTGATGTGAGTGTTTGTGTGTGTGTGTGAGTGATGTGAGTGTGGAGTGTGTGTGTGTGGTGTGTTGTCCGTGCGGAAATGCGTGCATGCATACGGTGTGTGTGTGTGTGTGGGTGTGTGTGTGTGTGTGTGTGTGTGAGTGTGTTTTGTGAGTGTGCGTTGTGTTGTGTGCGCTTGAGCGAGTGTGCGTGTGTTGTATGTGTGTGAGTGAATGGATTCATGGGACAGAGAGAGAAGAGAGCGAGAGAGAGAGAGAGAGAGAGAGAGAGAGAGAGAGGAGAGATTTGTGTGAAGGTTTTTTTTTTAAGCAAAATGAACGGCCATTAATACGCTTTGATTCGTTCCATGCCTGTGGAGGCATTGATCCAGTAGAACCCGATGTCAGTTTAGGTCGCCCTCTATTTTGCACTTTCCTTTGTTACTCTCTTCTCTCTCATCTCATCCATTCTCTCTCACCTCTTCTCTCATCTCTCTCTCTCTCTCTCACTCATGTTTACAGGCTTAGGCCTAACATTAAAACATTGTTACACTCTCTCTCTCTCCTCTCCTCCCGTCAATCTCTGCCTCATTCCTCATCTCTCTCTCTCTCACTCCAACCGTCTGAATTTACTCCTTCTCTCTATCATTCATTTTCTGTCACCCCACGTCTGTTAAAACTCTCTATAAAGCATAACTCCATTCACCCCCCCCTCCTCCCCACCCTCTTCCCACCCTCCCTTCCTTCACCCTTTACCGTTCTCCTCTCCCTACTTTTCTTTTACTCCTGTTGTTTCATTCACTCACTCGCCTCTTTCCCCCCAGCTCTCTGTTCTTATCAGTCGCTATTCTCCCCCTCCCCGCCCCTGCTCTCTCTCTCTTTTCCTTCTCCCTCCGTGTTCAGCCTCTTTCTTTACCCGGCTCCAATGTCCTCCGCTCTCTCTGCCTTCGGCCACTCTCCTCTCTTCCCTCATCGCCTTTCGCCACTCTCTCTCTCTTTCCCTCCTCTGCCTTCGCCACCCTCTCTCTCTTCCCTCTCCTCCCCCCCCCCCCCTCTATCTTACTCCCTCTTAACCGTACTACAATAACCCTTCCCCCTACGCGTTACCCCCCCCCCCCCCACACACCACACACCTCGCGTTACCCCCGACCCCCCCCCCACACACACACACACACATACAAAAAAACACACCTCGGGCGTTCACCCACCCCCCCCACCCACCTCGCGCTACCCCTCCCCTTCCCCCGCCCACACACACTCCACCCCCAAAACAGTTCATATCGCACGATGAGACCCGGGCCACCCTGACAGGGAGCCAAAGTCACCCACATGAAGTAAAAACAGCTAAGCCGCTCGTCATAAGCCCTCAACAACCAATGTGTGTACACACACACAACACACACACAACACACCCACACTCACTCACACACACACACACACACACACACACGAAAGCATTTTACCGAGTTATGCGTAATTAGAATGGATTAAAGTAAACTAGACTATGCATGGCAAAAGATAGCATACTACACTACCTCCACATCTCCATACCCTTTTAAGACATTTTTAAAACAAGCACATTTTTTTATGGCCCCCCGCCCTCCCCCCGCACGCACACACACACCCACACACCACACACACACACACACACACACACACACACGACATACACACCGTTCCCCCCTTTTTCATGTGATTTTTTTTGTTTTGTCTTTTTTTTTTGTTTGTTTGCCTGTTCGTTGTCTCTTGTTTTTGTCTAGGATCACTGTAAGTGGATAGAACATTAAATTAAAGAACGAACACACACCCACACCACACACCGCCGCGCGCGCGCGCACGCACGCACCACACACACACACACAACACTCACACAACACACAGCCACTGCGCCACCACAATACCTGTCACCACCCACCGCCCTTCCACGGCCCCGCCCCCTCCCTTCACTCCTCTCTCCAACAGACCTTACAAAAATTAGAAAATAACAAAACAAAAAAAACCCCTTCCAAACAAACCCAAATTTTTAAACAAAACCAAACACAAAACCCCCAAAAATACTAAAAACCCAAACCCTTTCCCCCCAGACTACACACAACCCCCCTTACACATTTCACAAGAGCAACTTCCCTTTAACACTAACAACATATTAACCCCACACCACACACACACACACACATACACCACCACCACACACACACACACCAACTATAATCAGTTTAATTTTAGTTCAAATGACAGACCCTATACTCTTTCAATACTAAAAGAAAAAGCAACTATTAGTTTCACCCTCACTACAATTTTATACTTTACTTACACACACCACCCACCCACACACACACACACACAACACCACACAACACCTCACTTTTATTTTTTTTTTATCATATTTGTTGTTTTACTAGTCTCGCTTCCTTGTTCTCACATCACGACATAAACCACTATATACGATCACCCCACTCACACTTATTCTTTTAACACACCAATACCCTAACTCACTCACCCCACACACACACACAACAAACCACCCTAACAACCTTTACCCATGTTTTTATTTCTATTTTTGCTTGGCCATCCACTATTCTTCACTCCCCTTTCCAGTCACACAGCCACGGGCCCCTCAATTATTCACCCCACCTCCTACTCACAACAGCCACTCCCCACACAAAACTCCACCCACACCACACACCACCAGCCCCTACATCACTCTTATCATAACGCACGTCCTTCCACGCCACGCACCGCCACCACAACTTCACCCACACACCCCTTCCAGTCACACAGCCACTGCCCCCACCACAATACCTGTCACCCCACCCCTCCACTACCCAGCCCTGCCACCACAATACCTGTCACCCCCCCCTCTTCCCGCACGCACACCACTGCCCACCCCAACCTGTCACCCCACCTCCTTCCACGTCACACAGCCACTGCCCCACAACAACCCACCCCCCTCCACTCCACACCATGCCCCCACAATACCCCCCCCTCTTCCCCACCCCACTGCGCCACACAATACACTCCCCCCACACCCCCCTCCCTTCCCACTCACACCCACTGCGCCCACCACAATACCTGTCACCCCCACCCCTTCCACGTCACACCAGCCACTGCGCCCACCACAATACCTTCCCCCCCCCCACGCACCCCACTCCACACTCCCCCCACCCCTTCCACGTCACCCACCCCCCCCCACACTCACCCCACGCCTCCACACAACCTGCCCCACCACCATCCTCCACCCACCCTTCCACGTCCCACGCCACTCCCCACACCCCACCCCCACCCCCTTCACCACACAGCACTGCGCCCCCACCACAATACCTTCACCCCCCCCTCCCTTCCACGTCACACCACCACTGCGCCCACCACAATACCTGTCACCCCACTCCTTCCCGCCACACCACTCCCCACCACAACCTTCACCCCACCCCTTCAACCCACACAGCCGCCCCCACCAATACCTGTCACCCCCACCCACTTCCACGTCACACAGCCACTGCGCCCACCACAATACCCACCCCACCTCCTTCCATCCACACAGCCACTGCGCCCACCACAATACCTGCACCCCCACCTCCTTCCACGTCACACAGCCACTGCGCCCACCACAATACCGCACCCCTCCTTCCCGTCACACGCCACTGCGCCCACCACAATACCTGTCACCCCCCCTCTCCACCCACCACCCAACTGCCCCACCTACGCCCCCCCACCCCCCAACTCCCTCCCACCACTCCCCACCACACCTGCGCCCACCCAATCGTCACCCCACCCCACCACAACCCACCCCCACCCCTTCCCTACCCACCACTCCACCACAACGCCCCCCCCTCACCACACCACCCCACCTTCCACCTACACCCCACTCCCACCACAAACGTCACCCACTCCTTCACCCCACCCCGCCCCACACTCACCCCTCCCCCACCCACCTCACCACACCTCACCCCCACCACAAGCCTGCGCCCACCCACAACTGTCACCCCACTCTCCACGCACACCCACTGCGCCCACCCAATACCGTCACCCCCCCTCCTTCCACGTCCCACCACTGCCCACCACATACTGCACCCACCTCCTTCCACGTCCACCGCCATCTGCCCACCAAACCTGCGCCCCCCCTCCTTCACGTCACACACCACTGCGCCCACCACAATACCCCCCCCACCCCTCCCCGTCACACAGCCACTCCCCTCCACTCACACGCCACCCCCACCACAACCTTCCACCCCCCACCCTCCTCCCCCACACAACACCCGCCCACCACATACCTCACCCCACCCCCCCACAACACTGCCCACCCTCCCCACCCCACACCTCACCCCACCCCACCCCACCCTCCCCCCCCCTCACGTCACCACCACTGCGCCCCACAAAATCCTTCACCCCCCACTCCACCTCCCACCTGCGCCCACAACACCCCCCCACCCCTCCTGTCACCGCCACCCCCCACACACTCACCCACTCTCCACAATCCCCACCCGCCCACCACACACCTCCACCCACCACCACTCACTGCGCCCACCACAACTGCACCCACCCCACCTCCTTCCACGTCCACACAGCCACCGCCCACCACAAACCAGCACCCCACCTCCTTCCCTCACACACCCCCACACAATACCACCCCCACCCTTCCTTCACACACCACTGCGCCCACCCAATACCTGTCACCCCACCTTCAGTCACACAGCCTGCCCCCAAACCCCCCACCATCCCCACGCACCAGCCCCCACCACAACCTGTACCCCCTCCTTCCGTCACCCACTCCGCCCACAATACCTGTCCCCACCTCCTTCCCCACACCACTGCGCCCCCAAAACCTTCACCCCACCTCTTCCCTCACACAGCCACTGCGCCCACCACAATACCTGTCACCCCACCTCCTTCCACGTCACACAGCACTGCGCCCACCACAATACCTGTCACCCACCTCCACGCCACCGCCTCGCCACACAACTGCCCCACTCTCCAACACCCTGCCCCACCACTTCGTCACCACACACCCTTCACGCCACACATCGCCCACCCATCCTCCCCACTTTCCACGTCACACAGCCACTGCGCCCACCACAATACCTGTCACCCCACCTCCTTCCACGTCACACAGCCACGCCCCACCACAATACCTGTCACCCCCACCTCCTCCACCACCACCACATGCGCCCCCACACTTCACGTCACCCACCCTCCCTCCCCACTACGCACCACTCTCCCACCACAAACCTGCCCCACCCCTATCCGTCTCCACACCTCCCCACCACCACTGCCCCCACATACCTTCACCCCACCTCTTCACTCCACAGCCCACTGCGCCACCAATACTGTCCCCCACTCCTTCCACGTCACCCCACCAACTGCGCCCACCACAATACCTGTCACCCACACTCCTTCCACTCACAACAGCCCTGCCCCACCTCAAACCTGCTCACCCACTCCTTCCACGTCACACAGCACTGCCCCCACCACAATACCTGTCACCCCACCTCCTTCCACGTCACACAGCCACTGCCCCACCACAATACCTGTCACCCCCCTCCTTCCACGTCACACAGCCACTGCCGCCCACCACAATACGTCACCCACCTCCTTCACGTCACACAGCACTGCGCCACCGCCACCACATACCTGTCACCCCACTCTTCCACGTCACACAGCACTGCCCCCACCACTACCTTCACCACCCCTTCACGTCCACACAGCACTGCCCCACCACAACCTGTCACCCCACCTCCTTCCACGTCACACAGCCACTGCGCCCACCACAATACCTGTCACCCACCTCCTTCCACGTCACACAGCCACTGCGCCCACCACAAATACCTGTCACCCCCCCACTCCTTCACGTCACACAGCCACTGCGCCACCACAATACCTGTCACCCCACCTCCTTCCACGTCACACAGCCACTGCGCCCACCACAATACCTGTCACCCCACCTCCTTCCACGTCACACAGCCACTGCGCCCACCACAATACCTGTCACCCCCACCTCCTTCCACGTCACACAGCCACTGCGCCCACCACAATACCTGTCACCCCACCTCCTTCCACGTCACACAGCCACTGCGCCCACCACAATACCTGTCACCCCCACCTCCTTCCACGTCACACAGCCACTGCGCCCACCACAATACCTGTCACCCCCCACCATCCTTCCACGTCACACAGCCACTGCGCCCACCACAATACCTGTCACCCCACCTCCTTCCACGTCACCAGCCACTGCGCCCACCCAATACCTGTCACCCCACCTCCTTCCACGTCACACAGCCACTGCGCCCACCACAATACCTGTCACCCCACCTCCTTCCACGTCACACAGCCACTGCGCCCACCACAATACCTGTCACCCCACCTCCTTCCACGTCACACAGCCACTGCGCCCACCACAATACCTGTCACCCCACCTCCTTCACGTCACACAGCCACTGCGCCACACACAATACCTGTCACACCCCCACCTCCTTCCACGTCACACAGCCACTGCGCCCACCACAATACCTGTCACCCCACCTCCTTCCACGTCACACAGCCACTGCGCCCACACAATACCTGTCACCCCACCTCCTTCCACGTCACACAGCCACTGCGCCCACCACAATACCTGTCACCCCACCTCCTTCCACGTCACACAGCCACTGCGCCCCCCACAATACCTGTCACACCCACCTCCTTCCACGTCACACAGCCACTGCGCCCACCACAATACCTGTCACCCCACCTCCTTCCACGTCACACAGCCACTGCGCCCACCACAATACCTGTCACCCCACCTCCTTCCACGTCACACAGCCACTGCGCCCACCACAATACCTGTCACCCCACCTCCTTCCACGTCACACAGCCACTGCGCCCACCACAATACCTGTCACCCCACCTCCTTCCACGTCACACAGCCACTGCGCCCACCACAATCCCTGTCACCCCCACCTCCTTCCACGTCACACAGCCACTGCGCCCACCACAATACCTGTCACCCCCACCTCCTTCCACGTCACACAGCCACTGCGCCCACCACAATACCTGTCACCCCCACCTCCTTCCACGTCACACAGCCACTGCGCCCACCACAATACCTGTCACCCCACCTCCTTCCACGTCACACAGCCACTGCGCCCACCACAATACCTGTCACCCCCACCTCCTTCCACGTCACACAGCCACTGCGCCCACCACAATACCTGTCACCCCACCTCCTTCCACGTCACACAGCCACTGCGCCCACCACAATACCTGTCACCCCCCCCTCCTTCCACGTCACACAGCCACTGCGCCCACCACAATACCTGTCACCCCCACCTCCTTCCACGTCACACAGCCACTGCGCCCCACCACAATACCTGTCACCCCCACCTCCTTCCACGTCACACAGCCACTGCGCCCACCACAATACCTGTCACCCCACCTCCTTCCACGTCACACAGCCACTGCGCCCACCACAATACCTGTCACCCCCACCTCCTTCCACGTCACACAGCCACTGCGCCCACCACAATACCTGTCACCCCCACCTCCTTCCACGTCCACACAGCCACTGCGCCCACCACAATACCTGTCACCCCACCTCCTTCCACGTCACACAGCCACTGCGCCCACCACAATACCTGTCCCCCCCCCCCACCTCCTTCCACGTCACACAGCCACTGCGCCCACCACAATACCTGTCACCCCACCTCCTTCCACGTCACACAGCCACTGCGCCCACCACAATACCTGTCACCCCCACCTCCTTCCACGTCACACAGCCACTGCGCCCACCACAATACCTGTCACCCCACCTCCTTCCACGTCACACAGCCACTGCGCCCACCACAATACCTGTCCACCCCCACCTCCTTCCACGTCACACAGCCACTGCGCCCACCACAATACCTGTCACCCCACTCCTTCCACGTCACACAGCCACTGCGCCCACCACAATACCTGTCCACCACCACCTCCTTCCACGTCCCCACCCCCTCCCTTGCACTCCCTCTCCAACAGACCTTACAAAATTTAGAAGAAGAAAAAAGGACAGACAGCGCTACCTGACTCGTATTGAACCGTGGGGCCCAGTGGGTACTGTCTGCCGTTCAAGATCTCGAGAAGTCAGCAGGACCCACGCGTTTCGAATCCTTACAGTTCGTAGTGGGCCCACTCTCCCTCCTCTCTCCTCTCTCTCACTCTCCTCTCTCTTCTCTCTCTCTCCTCTCTCACCCCTCACCCCTCTCCCCTCTCCCAAAAGGCATGTGCGTGTACGAGTGACTTTTCGGTGGGGCACCCGGGGTTATCCGAGGACTGGGTGGAAAAAGTCCCCCCTGACCATTCTGAAAAAAAAAATGATGA
>JAFLJL010001193.1:30000-36532 GCA_018398815.1 Conus ventricosus | reverse complement strand
CGGCACATGTTTTGAAGGTGTATTTTAAAGGGTTGTGTAAAGGATTTTCTTTTTGTTCTGAATGACTTGTGAGTTGGTTTCAACGCGGTGCAATTTTTAAGTATCCATCTTTACTTTCGACGCATTAGCTGACTTAAGTCTAGACAACCCATTGATTAAGCTTATAACTGACGACAGTTGCTTAATCGAGAAAGTGGTGGGTGATTAGCTAGCTTGCCCTCAGGTTTGACGTTCAAACAAACCAGTCTTTATCTGGTGGTTTAATACTGAACGATCAAGCAGACATTCTATTTTCACATACTAAATTATGTATCAGCCATAAATGATACAACTTCATTAGTGTTGTCTCTATAAGAAAAAAAAAAGAAAATATTTAGAAGCCGGAAATTATTTATGACCGTAAAACACTGTCCAGTATTGACACATATTGGTCATTTAGCCACACGTAAGTCTGGTAGACCAATACGGAAGGTCAATATTTCTTTTACATTTTGCTCCCCAATGGACGGCCGGGCCCGTTGGCTGATCGGCTCTCGCCTGGCTTTTCTAGTTTGAAGTAAAACACGTGCCCCTCCTCCGCCCCCCCCCCCTTCCCTTCCCTTCCCCACCCCTTTACTCCCCTCCCCCTCCTTCCCCACTCCCTTTACTCCCCCTTCCCTTCCTTCCCCACCCTTTACTCCCCCCCTTCCCTTCCCTTCCCCACTCCCTTACTCCCCCCCTCCCCCCTTCCCCCCACTCCCTTTACCCCCCCCCCTTCCCTTCCTCCCCACTCCCTTTACTCCCCCCCTTCCCTTCCCTTCCCCACGTCCCTTTCTCCCCCCCTTCCCTGCCCTTCCCCACTCCCTTTACCCCCCCCTTCCCTTCCCTTCCCCACTCCCCTTTACTCCCCCCCTTCCCTTCCCTTCCCCACTCCCTTTACTCCCCCCTTCCCTTCCCTTCCCCACTCCCTTTACTCCCCCCCTTCCCTTCCCTTCCCCACTCCCTTTACTCCCCCCCTTCCCTTCCCTTCCCCGACTCCTTTACTCCCCCCCTTCCCTTCCCTTCCCCACTCCCTTTACCCCCCCCCCCCTTCCCTTCCGCTTTCGCCCGATTTCTGCTCACTTCTTTTCTTCCCCCTTTCCCCATCCTCTTTCCTTCACTGTCTTCCCGCCTTCCTACTTCTCCGCCCCCCCCCCCCCCCCCCCCCCCCCCGATCACCCCCTTTCCCCATTTCCCCATCTCTTTCCTTTCACCTGTTTTCCCCGCCTTCCTATTTCCCTCCGTCCCCCCCCCCCCCCCCGGGATCCCCCCCTTCCCCCCTTTTCCCCCATCCCCCCACCTGTGTGCAAAGCGGAGAATTTTTGACATAGCGAGAACACCAAAAGGCTTTTACGGTAATCCCTTAATAAAAAAGGGGAAAAAAAAAAAAGGGGTGGGGTGGGGGGGGAGACGTGGGGGGTAAAAAACCCCCCCAAAAAACGATGATGGGGAAAAAGGGAAAAGCGTGGGCGCACACCTGCAAAGGGAAATTGGGGGAACACTTTTAAGGTCCCGGGACACTGCCGGCCGGAATCCCTTTGGGGGGACAGTAAAATTAACGAGGGGGAGGGGAGAAAAAACAAACAAGAAAAAATTTTCTTTATTTACGAGGTTAAATAGTTAACCCACGGATTTGCTTTTTTACATCCCCCCCCCGGGCCCTGTGTAGGGTCAACAATAAAAAAAAAGGAAAAAAGGGAAGCATGCAAAGGGGGTGGGGAACTAAATACAATAGGGGTTTAAAAATTTTTAAAAAAGGGGAAAAAAAAAAAAAAAAAAAGGGAAAAGGGGGAGAGAGAAAGAGAGGGGAGAAAAGGAGAAGGGGAGAGAGAGAGAGAGGAGAGAGAGAGGGGAGAGAGAGACGCGGGGAGCGAAGGGAGGCGGGGAAAGGCCTGAAGAGAGAGAGGAAAAAAGGGGGAGAGAGGAGAGGGAGAGAGAGAGAGAGAGGGGGAGGGGGGGAGGGGGGGGAGGGAGGGGAGGAGGAGAGAGAGGGGTGGGGGAAAAAGGGGGGGTAGAGGGGGTTTGCGTTTAAGAGAGCATGTTTATGTTAAAAAAATTTCCCCAAAGAGTTACAAACAATCAATTTTGAAACACCGGGGGGGGGGGGGGGGGAAAAAAAAAAAGCACAAAGGGGGGGTTGGGAAATGCATAAGAAAAACCCCAGTCCCCCAGGGGTAGGGAGGGTTTCAAAATGGATAAAAAATCAAGTAAATTCCAGCAAAACCGTGAGGGGAGAGAGAGAGAGAGAAAAGAGAGAGAAAGGAGAGAGAGAGAGAGAGAGGGGAGGGGAGGGATTTGAGGTCCCCTAAAAACTCAAGCATTTCGCCCAGAATGACAAGGGGGCGGGAGGTAGAAAGGAAACACACAGGGCAAACACGACACACACACACACACCAAACCACAACACCCACACACCACCACACTCATAAAAAGACAATTCATAAAAACAAAAAAAACATACTTTGTGCTTTTAAAAAGTACAAAAAAAAATTTTCTAAATAGTCAGGTAATACAAAAGGGAAAAGGGGTGGGGGGAAAGGGGTGGTGGATTTCGGGCGGATATGTAAAGTATTTGGCACATAAGAGGGTTTTTAAAAATAATGGTGTTTAAAAGGGTTGATATCATTTGGCGCTTTTTTGGTTGTTTCGGGAGCGATTTCCCCTTTGGACGGGAACCTGAATATGTTAAACGGGGGAATTTGAAAAAAGTCAATTCTGGAACGGGGGCCCATGAAGTTTGGAAGTCCCTTGAGGAATTTATTGAGAATCTGTAAAACTAATCTTGGGGTGCCTTCCCCCAAGACAAAAATCTTGTCATTATAAACCCTTTTGGGTTTTTTTAAATTCTCAAACTTAATGGGAAAAAACTTGAATTTTTTATAGTCCGTTTCCAAAAATCCCTGTTTTTTAGGGGGACAAATTTTTGAGGCTCGTTTGCAGGTTTTAACAATGGTTTGAGGGTTAGCGCTAGAAACAGTCCCTTTGAGTAGCCCATAGCTATGTATGATTGAAATTGAGACGGGAAAAAAGAGTTTTGGTGAATCCCGGTTTCGGGGAAAGGTTTGTTTTTGGGGGTTAAAAACTTTTTGTGAAATTTTTTTTTTTGCATAGTGGGGTTATGTAGCTTCCCAAGCTCATTTTGTTATCAAGGGTTTAATTCCTACATTTGGGGGCATGTAACCTGTTAAAACGGGTTTCTTTTTTTAAGATTAAAGGGGGAAATTAAGGGGGAGTTTTTTGGGGTCTTTTTTGCCGGGTTGTAAATAAGAAATGGTTTTAATTTTTTTTGAGGGGGAAGCGACTTGTGTTTTTAGGTTCAGTCCTTTTTCACGGGGATCATTCGAAATTTTCTTGTAAATTTTGTGCAAGAACAGTAACTTCAGAAGTTTTGTGGGGAAATTGTTGTGCCCACCCAGCAAAAAGTTAAATTTTGGATGGATATGAAGGGGAGATCATTGAGGGTAAATTGTGAATAAAAAGGGACCCAAGAAAGAGCCTTGTGGGGACGCCATGGGGAAAGGGTTTTTAAAATGAAGAAAGGTTGTATTTTTTTCACACTTTGTTGCCTATTTGTGAGATTTTAGTAAAAAAAAGCGAAAGGGGTTTCCTTTTGGATAAGCCTTAAAATTTTTTAAAATTTTTTTAAAGAAGAAGGTTGGGTCTATCACATAAAATGTTTTTTTGGGAAATTTCAAAAAATTTGGACCCCAAACCAATTTTTGTTGTTGTTAGGGGGGGTTTTAGCCAGTCTTTCAACCAGGGTTGATTAGTGCGTGTGGAAAGAATGGGGGGGTGGAACCCGGACTGTCTTGGATAAGCAAGTGGTTTGTATTAAGGTGGTGTAATTTTGGGGTTTGTTTATGTGTTTTTCCAAAATTTTTGGAAAAAGAGGGGAAAAAAAAAAGGGTTCGAGATTGGGTCTGTATTTTTGCGGGATTTTGGCTGTCCCCCGTTTTTTAAAGATAAAAATTTGACTTTTGCTTTTTTGAAACAATTGGGAAAAAGTTTTTTTTTTGTCAAACCAGATTGAAGCGTTTTCAACGAAAACTGTAATTGCGGGACCCGAAAAGTTTGGGAAAAAATTTTCCCGTCGGGCCACCCCCCCCCGCAGGAACGGACCCAAAATTCCACGCAACTTTGGGAAATCAGTTTTTTTTGAAAAACGGATAGAATTTGAGGAAGAAACCCATTTGAAAATCTTGGTTTTTAAAAGTTTGTAAAAGCAACGGAAGGGTTTTATTGCCCTTGTGTCCCTTTTTGGGGGGGGGGGGGGAAATTTTTACCCCTTTTTTTGGACCATGTGACACCCATGGGTAAGATCACTACTTTTTTTAGAACAGGGACACAGGCTTCTGCTATGTGAGTTTTATCTGAAACATTTAAAATTTTGGTCGATAATTTTCCCTTTGAGTTTGGTGTGACTTTTCTTTGGGGATTCGATGAAATTGATGCAGGTTTTTAAAAGATGGGAAACTTGGGGCCATTGATTTTGGCTTTCAGAAGGTCTGTGTTAAAGTCCCGATTAAAAAAATTTTCCCCCTTTGGAAATTTTAGTGAACTTCTTTCCCTCCCTGGGAATAAATTTTCCCAAAACCCCCCTTTAAATCTTTTAGATGGGTTCCTGTACAGAATTTTCCCAAACCAAAAAGGGGAAGGGTTTTTTTTCGTTATTTATGGGAAAAACCCCATTTTTACACCGTTACGTTCTAGGTGGGAGAAGTCCCTTTTAAGCCCAAGGGGTTTGCCTGATGAAGATAAGAAACCCGTTTTCCCTTTTGTTTTTGCCGGGGTTTTTTCCGGTTACGTTTAAAACCCTGGAATAGTACATCATTGTTTGGTAAAAGTGGGGTAGTTAATCTGGATTCGAGGCCCAAAAAAATGAAAAGGTTTACCATGGTTTCCAAATCATGTTGATATATCTGTGTCTTGTAACCGGGATTTTTGGAATTAAGGGTTTACGATTCGAAGCCCTTTTTTTGCCATTGGGGCCCTACAGAGGGGTTTTTGCCCTTTGTAGTTGTCCCCCTGAAAGTGATGAAAGTAGGAGAAGATTTCGCAAGTTAATGACGTTGGGGGGGTTTTTAAGATCAAGGGGAAACAATTAAAAATCACCCAAAAGGGAAAGGGAAAAAAGGGTTTGGTTTAAAACACTGTGACAACTTTGGGAAAACCCCCAAAAAGTTTGAGAAGAAAAAAAAAATCTTCACAGTATTTTGTCAGTAGCTCCTTTTTTGATCAGATGGACGATGGGTAATTTTTTGAAAGGAAAAAAAACAGTCAATCGTAAAGGAAGTAAATTTGGGAAACAAAAATTTCAAATTTAAGGGGGGGAAGGGGAGGGAAAAAAAAAAAGGAAAAAATGAAAACCCAAAAAAAAGAAAAAAATCAACACTTTAAAAAAGAGAACAAAATTTTTAAAAAAAAAAAAAAAAAAAAAAAGAAAGGGAAAAAAATCCTTTTTTAAATTTTACAAGACACGAAGGCACTTTTTAAAGTGCGAGTTTGGGTATGCCCAAATTGCCTCGTTCGCAGGGAAAAAGCAGTTTTTCTTTGGGGTCTCCTGCTGCAGGGCTTTGTTCAGTCTCTTTTTTTAAGGCTCACAGGCTCGCACTTTTTTCGAAAACTTCTTATTTTTCGTGGTTTAAAATTTCACTTAGAAACAGGAATCACCCCTGCCGGACAGGGTAAAAAATTTTCAACACACACACACACACAACACACACCACACACACACAAAACACACCACACAATTTAAAGGGTTTAAAGGGGACCCGAAACGGGAAGTTAATTTTTTCATGGAAAAAAAAAAAAAAAAAAAAAAAAAGTGTGGGGGATGTGAGGAAAACCAAGGTTTAAGCCTTGTGTACCACAGTAAACCTTTGGGTTACACTTGCCCGCAACCCGTTTTTCTGTTTCCCGAGGAGGGTTTTTGTTTTCATTTCCGGGGGCCCCCGGAAATATAAAAAACAGTAAAAGTTAACGGGAAAATCTACATACCTACACATAAAAGACATGAGCACTGCAGCAGGCTAATCACAAAATACACACACACACACAGGGACACAACAGGACACAGAATACACTCAAAATAAAACACACACACACACACACACCCCCACACACACACACACACACCCACACACACCCAAAGCGCGCGCGCGCGCGCACCCCACACACCACACATCAAAATTTTAAAAATTCATACGGCCAAATTAACAATACATTTTACATAAAAATACAATACATTAAAAAATGGGGCGCTCCCTTTCACTCGTGCCCCGACCCCCCTCTCTTTTCCTTTTCCCCCTCTCTCCCCCTCTCTTTTCCCCCTCTTTTTTCCTCTTCTCTCGCTCCCCCACCCCCTCTCTCTCCTCTCTCTCTCTTCTCCCCTCAAAACCCCACACACATATACAAACAGCCCACTCTTTCAAAAAAACACGCGCAACCCCGCGCCGCACGTGCGCCCCACAAAACACAAACACACCACACACACAACACAACACTGAGAGGAAAA
>JAFLJL010001193.1:12500-25000 GCA_018398815.1 Conus ventricosus | reverse complement strand
ATACACCAAGTGGTGTTCACTGTTGTATACACCAAGTTTTGTTCACTGTTGTATACACCAAGTTTTGTTCACTGTTGTATACACCAAGTTTTGTTCACTGTTGTATGCACCAAGTGTTGTTCACTGTTGAATGCACCAAGTTTTGTTCACTGTTGTGTGCACCAAGTGTTGTTCACTGTTGTATGCAGCAAGTGTTGTTCACTGTTGTATACACCAAGTGTTGTTCACTGTTGTATGCACCAAGTGTTGTTCACTGTTGTATGCACACTTTTGTTCACTGTTGTATACACCAAGTTTTGCTCACTATTGTATACACCAAGTTTTGTTCACTGTTGTATACACCAATTTTGGTTCACTGTTGTATGCACACTTTTGTTCACTGTTGTATGCACCAAGTGTTGTTCACTGTTGTATACACCAAGTGTTGTTCACTGTTGTATGCACCAAGTTTTGTTCACTGTTGTATACACCAAGCAGAATATTCAATGGACAGTACCAGAACACAGAATACTTATCATGTTTACAACTCAGAACATTGAATTCTGTATAATATGAAGCACAAATACTCGGAGTTTTTTTGTGGTCTTCTCTCTTCAAAATGATTTGATTTAAACCAGAACATTGATCATGGAATTCCACAATATTTCAAACATGGAACGCTTTTCCTTGGAAGTTTTCGCCAGTGGCGGCATCACGAGTAAAGTCTGAGATGTAGTTTTCAATAACTTGAAATAAACCGCCGTCTAGCTTTAAAAAAAAAGAAAAAGAAAAAGAAAAAAAAAGATTGAACATGAGAACACTTACCGTGGATGACCCACAGTTACTAACACACTGGTGGAATTGTCTGACGAGCGGACAGGCCAACAACTTTTTTGCCGTTCTTTTCCAAATCGTTTTGCATGGGCAGTTTGTTGTCGAAGCTCTATGTGAAGACTGACCAATGCGATTACATTTTAGCGCCGGTAATGACTGTACTGTCGAAGAAAGAGGGAGATCAAATTCTGCGAAAACTCGACGCCTGCCTTTTCAGTGGATGTTGACATTTGAAGTCCGGAGACGACGCCGAGGAGTTCTTGACTGGTTGAAGCCGCACCTGACACGACTTTTTTGCGTTGCACGTTTGCACCGCCGCTCTCCCTACTACCACCACTTTGTTTGCCACCACTTCCACTCAACCGTCTCCCCCAACCGTTGACCCACCGTGTGACACCCCCTCCCCGTCCACTTCTCCCCTTACCCCCAGCACGCATGAGTAACGACAGCTGGAGATGCGTGCTAACGGGCGCGAGACGGCACGTTGACGGGGGAAGCCCCTCCCCGCTTTCCCCGCCCCCCTCCTCCCCCCTCTCTCCCTCTCCACCTCTCCGCCCGTCCTGTCACCTATCTCTGCCTATACCCAGTGTAGACAGAGGTGAGCGTCAGAGGACAGCTAAGCCACACGTAAAGTCATCCACCCCTTTAATAACTCATCCACCCCTTTAATAAAGGATAAGGGCAAATCGGTCAGTCCCAAACAGTGGGGGGTGATTGGAACTCTCGTCTTGGTACAGAGAAAAGTTAATATGATAGGTCCAAGGAAGAAAAAAGAAAGTTAATATGATAGGTACAAGAAGAAAGAAAGTTAATATGTTAGGTACAAGGAAGAAAGAAAGTTAATATGATCGTCTTTGTACAAGGAAGAAGAAAGTTAATATGATAGGTCCAAGGAAGAAACAAGAAAGTTAATATGATAGGTACAAGAAGAAAGAAAGTTAATATGTTAGGTACAAGGAAGAAAGAAAGTTAATATGATAGGTACAAGAAGAAAGAAAGTTAATATGTTTGGTACAAGAAGAAAGAAAGTTAATATAATAGGTCCAAGGAAGAAAAAAGAAAGTTAATATGATAGGTACAAGGAAGAAGAAAGAAAGTTAATATGATAGGTACAAGAAGAAAAGAAAGTTAATATGTTAGGTACAAGGAAGAAAGAAAGTTAATATGATAGGTACAAGAAGAAAGAAAGTTATATGTTTGGTACAAGAAGAAAGAAAGTTATATGATAGGTACAAGGAAGAAGAATGAAAGTTAATATGATAGGTACAAGGAAGAAGAAAGAAAGTTAATATGATAGGTACAAGGAAACAAGAAAGTTAATATGTTAGGTACAAGGAAGAAGAAAGAAAGTTAATATGATAGGTACAAGGAAGAAGAAAGAAAGTTAATATGATAGGTACAAGGAAGAAGAAAGTTAATATGATAGGTACAAGGAAGAAGAAAGAAAGTTAATATGATAGGTACAAGTAAGAAGAAAGTTAATATGATAGGTACAAGGAAGAAGAAAGTTAATATGATAGGTACAAGGAAGAAGAAAGTTAATATGATAGGTACAAGGAAGAAGAAAGAAAGTTATATGATAGGTACAAGGAAGAAGAAAGAAAGTTAATATGATAGGTACAAGGAAGAAGAAAGAAAGTTAATGTGATAGGTACAAGGAAGAAGAAAGTTAATATGATAGGTACAAGGAAGAAGAAAGTTATATGATAGGTCCAAGGAAGAAGAAAGTTAATATGATAGGTCCAAGGAGAGAAGAAAGTTAATATGATAAGGTACAAGAAAGAAGAAAGTTAAAATGTAGGTACAAGGAAGAAGAAAGTTAATATGATAGGTACAGGAAGAAGAAAAAAGTTATGTGATAGGTACAAGGAAGAAGAAAGTTAATATGATAGGTACAAGGAAGAAGAAAGTTAATATGATAGGTACAAGGAAGATAGTAAGTTAATATGATAGGTACAAGGAAGAAGTAAGTTAATATGATAGGTACAAGGAAGAAGAAAGAAAGTTAATATGATAGGTACAAGGAAGAAGAAAGTTAATATGATAGGTACAAGGAAGAAGAATGAAAGTTAATATGATAGTACAAGGAAGAAGAAAGAAAGTTAATGTGATAAGTACAAGGAAGAAGTAAGTTAAAATGATAGGTCCAAGAAAGAAGAAAGAAAGTTCGTATGATAGGTACAAGGAAGAAGTAAGTTAATATGATAGGTACAAGGAAGAAGAAGAAAGTTAATATGATAGGTACAAGGAAGAAGAAAGAAAGTTAATGTGATAAGTACAAGGAAGAAGTAATATAAAATGATAGGTCCAAGAAAGAAGAAAGAAAGTTCGTATGATAGGTACAAGGAAGAAGAAAGTTAACATGATAGGGACAAGAAAATAGAAAGTTAGTATGATAGGTACAGGGAAAAAAAAAGTTAGCATGATAGGTACAAGGAAAAAGAAAGTTATATGATAGGCACAAGGAAAGAAGAAAGTTAGTATGATAGGTACAAGGAAAAAAGAAAGTTAATATGATAGGTACAAGGAAACAAGAAAGTTAATATGATAGGTACAAGGAAAGAAGAAAGTTAGTATGATAGGTACAAGGAAAGAAGAAGTTGAAATGATAGGTACAAGGAAACAAGAAAGTTAATATGATAGGTACAAGGAAAGAAGAAAGTGGATATGATAGGTACAAGGAAAAAGAAAGTTAATATGATAAGTACTAGAAAGAAGAAAGTTAATGTGATAGGTACAAGGAAGAAGAAAGAAAGTTAATATGATAGATCCAAGGAAGAAGAAAGAAAGTTAATATGATGGGTACAAGGAAGAAGAAAGAAAGTTAATATGATAGGTACAAGAAGAAAGTAAGTTATATGATAAGTACAAGAAGAAAGAAAGTTAATATGATAGGTACAAGGAAGACGAAAGTTAATATGATAGGTCCAAGGAAGAAGAAAGTTAATATGATAGGTCCAAGGAAGAAGAAAGTTTATATGATAGGTACAAGGAAGAAGAAAGTTAATATGATAGGCGCAAGGAAGAAGAAAGAAAGTTAATATGATAGGTACAAGGAAGAAGAAAGTTAATATGTTAGGTACAAGGGAAGAAAGAAAGTTAATGTGTATAGGTACAAGGAAGAAAGTAAGTTAATATGATAGGTACAAGGAAGAAGAAAGTTAATATGTTAGATACAAGGAAGAAGAAAGCAAGTTAGTATGACAGGTACAAGGAAGAAGAAAGTTAATATGATAGGTACAAGGAAGAAGAAAGAAAGTTAATATGATAGGTACAAGGAAGAAGAAAGTTAATATGATAGGTACAAGGAAGAAGAAAGAAAGTTAATATGATAGGTACAAGGAAGAAGAAAGAAAGTTAATATGATAGGTACAAGGAAGAAGAAAGAAAGTTAATATGATAGGTACAAGGAAGAAGAAAGTTTAATATGATAGGTACAAGGAAGAAGAAAGAAAGTTAATATGATAGGTACAAGGAAGAAGTAAGTTAATATGATAGGTACAAGGAAGAAGTAAGTTAATATGATAGGTACAAGAAGAAGAAGTAAGTTAATATGATATGTACAAGAAAGAAGGAAGAAAGTTAATGTGATAGGTACAAGGAAGAAGAAAGTTAATATAATAGGTACAAGGAAGAAGTAAGTTAATATGATAGGTACAAGGAAGAAGAAAGTTAATATGATAGGTACAAGGAAGAAGAAAGTTAATATGATAGGTACAAGGAAGAAGAAAGTTAATATGATAGGTACAAGGAAGAAGAATGAAAGTTAATGTGATAGGTACAAGGAAGAAGAAAGTTAATATGATAGGTACAAGGAAGAAGTAAGTTAATATGATAGGTACAAAGGAAGAAGAAAGAAAGTGTTAATATGACAGGTCCAAGGAAAGACGAAAGAAAGTTAATATGATAGGTACAAGGAAGAAGAAAAAAGTTAGTATGATAGGTCCAAGTAAAGACGAAAGAAAGTTGATATGATAGGTACAAGGAAGAAGAATGAAAGTTAATATGATAGGTACAAGGAAGAAGAAAGAAAGTTAATATGATAGGTACAAGGAAGAAGAATTGAAAGTTAATATGATAGGTCCAAGGAAGAAGAAAGTTAATATGATAGGTACAAGGAAGAAGTAAGTTAATATGATAGGTACAAGGAAGAAGAAAGAAAGTTAAAATGATAGGTACGAAAAAGAAGAAGGAAAGTTAATATGATAGGTACAAGGAAGAAGAAAGTTAATATGTTAGGTACAAGGAAGAAGAAATAAAGTTAATATGATAGGTACAAGGAAGAAGAAAGTTAATGTGATAGGTACAAGGAAGAAGCGAGAAAGTTAATATGATAGGTACAAGGAAGAAGAAAGTTAATATGATAGGTGCAAGGAAGAGAAAGTAAATATGATAGGTACAAGGAAGAAGAATGAAAGTTAATATGATAGTACAAGGAAGAAGAAAGAAAGTTAATATGATAGGTACAAGGAAGAAGAAAGAAAGTTAATATGATAGGTACAAGGAAGAAGAAAGAAAGTTAATATGATAGTACAAGGAAGAAGAAAGTTAATATGATAGGTACAAGGAAGAGGAAAGAAAGTTAATATGGTAGTACAAGGAAAGAAGAAAGTTAATATGATAGGTAACAAGAAGAAAGAAAGTTAACATGATGGGTCCAAGAAAAGAAGAAAGTTTATATGATAGGTCCAAGGAGAGAAAGAAAGTTAATGTCCTAGGAAGGTCCTAGGAAGAATAAATTTGATTTAATAGGTACAAGAAGAAAGAAAGTTAACATGATAGGTCCAAGGAAAGAAGAAAGTTAATGTGATAGGTCCAAGGAAAGAAGAAAGTTGATTTAATAGGTCAAGGAAAGACGAAAGAAAGTTAACATGATGACGTAACGACAGATTCAAGAAGAAAAGCGGACTTGCAAATTCACAGTTAGCTTTTACACCTTTTCCCGTGAGTTCTGAAAGTGTTGCTCTGAACAGCATAAGCCATCACACCATGCTGAACCATGTGAGGCACGATGTGGTGTGAGATTTGGTTTACCGGGAAAGTGTGGGATATTACCCTTCACACCATGCTGAACCATGTGAGGCACGATGTGGTGTGAGATTTGGTTTACCGGACAGTGTGGGATATTACCCTTCACCCATGCTGAACCATGTGAGGCACGATGTGGTGTGAGATTGGTTTACCCGCACAGTGTGGGATATTACCTGAACTGGCGGTAAATCAGAACAAACCGATCTTTCCGTTTGATGTGTTTTCACTCTTTCGCCTATAACGATCCAAGATTTTTAATTTTGTAAATAAATCCAATTCATTTATGTTAGTTAATTTTTGATAGCCAGTTCTCTGTAAAGTCGCTTTTATTGAAGTGACGAACCCTTTCTTCGTTATGCAATGATTGGGCTTCTGTTCTCACTTAGCTGTTCCAGTGTTGGCCGAACGTGCCTCGCCGGACTCGTAATCTGGGGTTGCGGGTTCGAATCTCCGCCGGGCCGTTTCGGTACGGAGGATTTTCCCTCGGAGTTAACATTGGTTCTGACCCCATTTCCTATACGTCCTTCGAATGAGACTATAAACCGAGGTTCCGTGTGTGAACGCACGCATAACATCTTGCACACACGTACAGCCCCATCACCAACTTTCGGAAGAGAAGGCCAGTTTGGCCGTTGGTATGGATGACACGTTACACATAGCATGCACCTTACCCGAAGATGGAGTGTGGCTGCCTTATTGGCGGGATAAAAAACGGTCATACACACAAGAGATCCACTCCCTTTGTTGGGACTAATCCTTGCCTGTCTATGCAGGGAGTGTCCGCAGGGGTATCAGTCTGCGTACGCAAAAAAAAGAAAAAAAGGAAAAAAGATTGCACCCTTCTGAGCATAGAAAAAAAAAGAAAGAAGGAAAGAAAGAGAGAAAGAAAGAAAGAAAATGGGATCCCTGGTTGTGACCAAGTCACTCTGAGAAAATGGGATCCCTGGTTGTGACCAAGTCGCTCTGAGAAAATGGGATCCCTGGTTGTGACCAAGTCGCTCTGAGAAAATGGGATCCCTGGTTGTGACCAAGTCGCTCTGAGAAAATGGGATCCCTGGTTGTGACCAAGTCGCTCTGAGAAAATGGATCCCTGGTTGTGACCAAGTCGCTCTGAGAAAATGGGATCCCTGGTTGTGACCAAGTCGCTCTGAGAAAATGGATCCCTGGTTGTGACCAAGTCGCTCTGAGAAAATGGGATCCCTGTTGTGACCAAGTCGCTCTGAGAAAATGGGATCCCTGGCTGTGACCAAGTCGCTCTGAGAAAATGGGATCCCTGGTTGTGACCAAGTCGCTCTGAGAAAATGGGATCCCTGGTTGTGACCAAGTCGCTCTGAGAAAATGGGATCCCTGGCTGTGACCAAGTCGCTCTGAGAAAATGGATCCCTGGTTGTGACCAAGTCGCTCTGAGAAAATGGGATCCCTGGTTGTGACCAAGTCGCTCTGAGAAAATGGGATCCCTGGTTGTGACCAAGTCGCTCTGAGAAAATGGGATCCCTGGTTGTGACCAAGTCGCTCTGAGAAAAAGTCGAAGGACGAAGGAGGACGAAAAGGAGAGGAACTGATTCAGACTGAAAACAAAATAAAAAGTTAACAAAGAAAAAGGAAAGAAAGAAAGACAGAAAAACAGGTTGCTATTATTCAACCTTATCCTCTCAAATCATGTTACTGTTGGTATGTTTGTTTTCTGACTAGCCAACCAATACGTCTTGGTTGATAAATTCAGATGGCGTGGCCCTTCAAATTAACTTCAGCATTTTGATATTGTGCATTGAATGACAAGCTAAAGCTTGCCCTGGCTGGTGCTACGGTTGCAGTCTTGCTTGACGAACTAATTGCCCCAACTGCCCGTTTGTGTTCCTGGCTCATTCTGTCTCTGAACATTTCCAAGTTACGTCGTCATGTGCTGAGATATGGTCCGTGCTTGGATGCTCTCTCTCTCTCTCTCTCTCTCTCTCTCTCTCTCTCTCTCTCTCTCTCTCACACACACACACACACACACACACACACACACACACACACAATACACTCGAATTAAGCTATGTCATAGAATTCGCATACACAGCGCTGAGCAAGCACACACATTTGCAAACACTCGTGCATGCATGCACCAGCGCATTCTGTAACGCACGCTCACACATGGCACACAAACATGCCAATGACACACACACACACACACACACACACACACACACACACACACACACACACAACACGCACGCACGCACGCACGCACGCACACACACCACACACACACACACACACACACACACACACACAATCAACCACCCTGTTCTGGTGAGTGTAGCTATCAACAACAGACCTGGGTATTGCAGCTTGCACATGAGGAAGGGGTAGCGGGTAGGGGTGAGGGGTGGGAAGAAGGAGCGGGGTAGACCTGGGGGTGGGAGGGACAATGGAGGAGGAGGGGGAGCTCTGTTATGTTAGCTTCAACGATCACCACACTTCACTGCTCACCTGTCTCACTGACAGCACCACACTCCCCCCCCCCCCCCCCCCCGTCCCTTTCCTCCCTACCCCCTCTTTCCAGCCCCAGCTTTCCTTAACACCCCCACCCTTCTGCCCCTGTCTCCTCCTCAACTGTTAATCGCTTCTCTCTCTCTCTCTCTCTCTCTCTCTCTGTGTGTGTGTGTGTGTGTGTGTGTGTGTGTGTGTGTGTGTGTGTGTGTGTGTAAGGCCTACTCGGCAAAGTGGTTGGCAAAATATCTTAGTATCAGAGCCATAATCGGTTCTTTCAGAGTGTGGCAAAAGCGCTGTACTGACCTAAAGGTCTAAAGAAGAAAATGTCCATGCTCCGCACGCGCGCGCGCGTACGCACGTGTGTGTAAAAGGGCACTCATTTCTGTAAGGCCCCTAATTGTTTGCATTTTCGTTATTTTGAGCAAATGTCTAAGCCTTCTGGTGTCGACTATGTCCATGGTTGCCCTGATGATTGTGTTATCTTTTGTCTTCAGGAGATGAATTGCCTAGTTTTCATTGTGTTCATCACGTTTTCCTGAATTAAAT
Source organism: Conus ventricosus (assembly GCA_018398815.1). Classification (NCBI taxonomy): domain Eukaryota; kingdom Metazoa; phylum Mollusca; class Gastropoda; order Neogastropoda; family Conidae; genus Conus; species Conus ventricosus. Next base: position 16,132 of record JAFLJL010001193.1, on the reverse strand, counting down.
ATGTTGAGATGTGTGTGTGTGTGTGTGTGTGTGTGTGTGTGTGTGTGTGTGTGTGTGTGTGTGTGTGTGTGTGTGTGTGTTGTACGCGCGCGCGTGTGTGTGCGTGCGCACGAGCGTGTGTGTGTGTGTGTGTGTGTGTGTGTGTTTCTTTCTTTTCTTTTTTTGCACGGCACCGATATGTATGGTTGTAAAAACGTTAAACTGTTTTTGAGGCGTTTGTTCAAGTCCAGGTGAAGTTTCGTCATCAATGACTCTCCTGATCTGAAAGAGAGACGTGACATGAATAATGTCCTATTTCATGAAATTTGGTTATTGATTCATTATTGTCATTGTTATTTCAAACTCTTTCTGCATTTCAAGTAAACGTCAGAAGAACGGTTTACAAAATTGTATATGAAATGAACAATTGTATCTGATATTGTTTTTTTCACAAGAACGTTACAATTTGGGACATCAATATGTTTGCCGCATGCATTTCTAAACATCGAAAGTTTAGCTGAAAAAAAGAATGAACAGCTGTAGAAATGATAGTAATGATAACGATGGAGATGATAATAATAATGATAATAATAATGATAGTAATAATGATAACATCAATAATAATGATAATGATAACAATAACAATAACAACGATGATGATGACAATGATAATGATAATAACCAGAATGCTGTTGAGTGAAGCGAGCCCCGGAACACAGCAATGAAATTGTATTGGAAAATCAAAGACCATTTTCCAGGGAAGGGTAGGAGGAGGACGAAGAGAGGGGGGGGGGGGGGGGGGGGGGGGCAGTTGTCCAACGCTTTTCATTTTTGTATTTTTCTTTTGATAAACAATTCACTGTCCATACCTACATGCCATAGCATGTGTGTGTGTGTGTGTGTGTGTGGTGTGTGTGTGCGGGGCGAGGGGGGGGGAGGAGGGGGGAGGGGGAAGGGGGAAGGTTCCCTTACCAGACGTCGACCTATGTAGTCTTCCCCGTGGTGTACGTGGTATCTGATCAACAGAGCTCTATTCATTAGGGGCTCCCGTTTCCCAAAAATTTTTTTTTGAGATAAAAATTTGATTTCACCGTTGCCGCACAATGCCGTAAAATACCCATTTCCCTCTTCATCAGTCCAGACTAAAACCAGCTTGTGGGAATACTCCTTCTCTCCCCTCCCCCTCTCTTTTCCCCCTCTTTTTTCCCCTCTCTCTTCTCATCTCTCTTTTTCCCCCCCCACCTTCTTTTCCTCTCTCTCTCTCCTCTCCCCACACATACACACAAAATAAAAAAAACACACAAAAAAACAGGGAAACGCACCCACGGCACACACCACACACACACACACACACACACAACACCCACACACACACACACACACACCCACACACACAGGGGAGGGGCGCGCCCCCACGCACGCACCACACACAAACACAACACCACACACCACACCCCAACACACACACACACACACACCCACGCACGCACGAAACGCACGCCGCACGCACGCACGCAAACACAAAACACACACCACACCACAAAACACACACACACACCACACACAACACAAACACACCCCGGCACCAGGGCTCCCACAAAAAACCCCCCTACTAAACCCATCCGTACAAATGTATGTGCTCCCTCTTTTTTCCCACACATGCTTCTGGGAGAACATTTGTGCCAAAAACACACACACGCACGCACGCCCGCCCCGCAGGGAACGCCCCCAAAACGCACACACACACACACACACACACACACCACACACCCCACACAAAATTTACCCACACACGTCCCAAACCCACCCACGCCGTTTTCACTTAAGGGAACCCCCCGCTGAAGTGAACGGGGGGGGGGGGGGGGGGGGGGGGGGGGGGGGGGGAACCCCCTTTTAAACAATTAAAACATCGGCTCCTTTTGCTTTTGTTTCCCCCAGTCCTTCATCTCGGGCCCGGGCCGACGAAAAAGGCCCCGCCCTAGGGGGGGGCCTCACGACGGGGGGACGGGGTGAAGGGGGGAAAAAGGGGAAGAAGGGGGGGGGGGGGGGGTTTCACAAAAATTTTTTTTTCTAAATGGCGCGTTTTAAACCCCAAACCCCTCTCAGTCTTTTAAAAACCGTTTGAGGTGTGTGTGGGGGGGTTTGTCCCAAGGGGTTTTAGATTTTTTTTTTTCCCCCACTTTTTTTTCTCTTCTTTTTGAAACTGATTTTTCGCGTTCACTTTTAATTAGTTTTTTGCTCCAAATACCCACCCCTTGAAATTTTGGGGGCACAGGCATTTTGGAAGTTTCCCCCTTTTCTCGCCCCCTCTTTTGAAGGGGGAACATTAAAAACAGAGATCCCCCCCCCCTTGGGCCCCCAGCCCCCCCCCACCCCCCTCCCACCCCCCCCACCTCCTCCCTTTAGCGTGGGAATTTTCCCTTGTTTTTTTACGATCTAAATTTTTTTCTGGCATAGAAGTTCCCCAAATACTCCAGTTTTTGACAATTGCGCAACACAAAACCTTTTGGTTTTTTGCTCGGGGCGCTTTGAAATGGGGGTGACTGTGGGTGACACTTAAGTTTCTCTCCCCGTTTGAAACCCGGGTTGGTTTTGTTGTTTTTTGTTGTTGTTGTTGGGGGCCTTACGGGATGAAAAAAGCTTTCAAAAGGTGCTTGATTTTCCCAAAATTGGTTTTCCTGGGGGAAATTACATTCTTTTTCTTGCGTGGTTCATAAAAGTGGACATTAAAAAAAAAGGGGTGTGGTGTGTGGGTGTGTGCGTGCGTGCGTGCGTGCGTGCTTGCGTCGAACTGCGTGCGTGCGTGTCTCTGTTGTTACCTTTTTAACATTTTAAACTGAAGCAAAATTGTTCCAAATACTCAATTTTTTGGGTCACCCCGGGGCGACAAAAAACTTTTAGATATTTAAATTTCGGCACTTTCCCTAAAAAAGGGTTAGCGTCTTTTTTTTTTTTTCTGTGCTCACCATTTCTTCTTTTTTCCAACTTTTTAATTGAAATACTTATTAAACCCAAAAAATTTTACCCCCAACCCCGGGGTTCGAATTGCCCCCCCCCCCCCCCCCCCTCCCCCTCCCTAACATTTTTGATACTCTACTGGGGGAACTTTCTGAAGAACGCGACATTACAATTGGGGTGTGTGAGCTTTAACTGTTTGTGTTTTTCAGCTTTGGGGAATCTTTCCACACTGTTAACATATATTGCAAATGCCCCCCTGAAGTAGTTTTCCCTTTTTTTTCCCTTTTGGCACTGGGCAAAAGAGATCGATACGGAAATACTTGGGAGCTTCAGACCCTTTTACAAAGGAAAGGGTTTCCTTTGCTTTTTTTTGCTGTTTGCGAAAAAATTGTTGTTTTAAACGCCCCTTAAATGCCCACACACACACACCCCACACACACACCCACACCCCACACACAAAAACCAAAACACACACACCACACAAAACACACACACACACACACAACACACACACACACATACCCCACACACACAAGCACGCACGCACCACGCACCACACACCCCACAGAGACAGACAAGGGAAAAAAAACAGGAGAAAAGAGAAGAGAGAGAGAGAGAGAGAAGAGAAAAGAAAGAGAGGAGAAAAGAGAGAAGAGAGAAGAGGGAAGAGAGAGAACAACCTTTTTTTTTAAAGA
>JAFLJL010001193.1:0-2500 GCA_018398815.1 Conus ventricosus | reverse complement strand
GAACCACGTCACCGACGAGGCCTTGATGCGATCGAAAGCCTCCCCCTCATGGCGGAACTGGATGAGAAACCCACTCTGGCAGAACTAGAGAAAGCAATCATGAGCCTGTCCTCAGGAAAAGCACCAGGGAAGGATGGATACCACCAGAAGTCATCAAGTGTGGCGGCAGTGCACTGCTTGAACATCTGCACAACTCCTTTGTCAGTGCTGGGAGGAAGGAGCAGTACCTCAAGACATGAGAGATGCCAATATTGTCTCATTATACAAGAACAAAGGCGACAAAAGTGACTGCAATAACTACAGAGGAATATCTCTCCTGAGCATTGTAGGCAAAGTATTTGCAAGAGTCGTCCTGAACAGGCTGCAGAAGCTCGCTGACAGAGTGTACCCAGAGTCGCAGTGCGGGTTCCGCTCGGAGAGATCAACCATCGACATGGTCTTCTCCATCAGACAGCTGCAAGAGAAATGTAGAGAGCAGCACAAGCCCTCTTTCTGGCCTTCATCGACCTGACCAAGGCATTTGATCTTGTCAGCAGAGATGGACTCTTTAACGTCCTAGCGAAGATAGGCTGCCCACCAAGACTTTTGAGTGTGATCCAGTCTTTCCACGACGACATGAAAGGCACAGTGCAGTACGACGGCTCGACATCAGATGCCTTCAACATACGCAGTGGAGTCAAAGAGGGCTGTGTCCTCGCTCCCACCCTCTTTGGCATTTCTTCGCTGTCTGCTGAAGCACGCCTTTGGGACATCAACTGAGGGTGTCTACCTTCACACCGATCAGATGGCCGACTGTTCAACCTGGCTCGGCTGAAGGCAAAGAGCAAAGTACGGGTAGTGACCATCAGAGACATGCTGTTTGCAGATGACGCTGCTCTGGCCACCCACACGAAGCAGAGTTACAGAGTCTGATGGACCGCTTTGCAAAGGCTTGTGATGAGTTTGGCCTGACAATAAGCTGAAGAAGACGAATGTGATGGCTCAGGATGCTGAACTACCCGCATCACCATCAACAACCATGAATTAGAGGCCGTTAGCCAGTTCACGTACCTCGGTTCCACCATCACCGACAACCTCTCTCTGGATACAGAGATCAACAGAAGGATTGGCAAGGCCTCTACCACCCTGGCCAGACTATCTCAGAGAGTGTGGAACAACAGCATGTTAACATTGAACACCAAGATTGCTGTGTATCGAGCCTGTGTGCTAAGCACTCTCCTGTACGCCAGCGAATCCTGGACCCTGTATGCCTCACAAGAGAAGAGGCTGAGTGCCTTCCACATGCGCTGTCTCCGGCGCATTACTTGGGATCACATGGAGTGATCGCGTGACAAACAACGATGTGCTTGAGCGTGCAAAGATTCCCAGCATGACCACTCTTCTCCGTCAGCGTCGCCTCAGGTGGCTTGGTCATGTGCGTCGAATGGACGACGGCAGGATCCCCAAAGACATTCTGTACGCATAGCTTGCCTCTGGCAAGAGAACAACTGGAAGACCACAACTCCGCTTCAAGGATGTTTGCAAGCGCGACCTGAAGGCTCTCGACATCGACACCAACACCTGGGAAGAGCTCGCTCAGGACAGATCCAGCTGGAGACACACTGTGAACACTGGGCTGGAAGCTGGCGAAGAGAAGCTCCGGAAGCTTGCCGACGCAAAGCGTGCACAGAGAAAGAACAAGCAGCTGCTGCCAGCAGCTGACTCGGCCTTCAAGTGCATCAAATGCAGCAGAGACTGCCACTCCGTGTGGGTCTATACAGCCACAGCAGATGCTGTATGACGAACGGAAACATTTGAAAAGGGCGCAAATCCATCGTCTCCCGAGACTAACGGATGCCAACATGAATATCTGATACGCCCTCTATCCGGGGGCTTCGATATTAAATGATTTTTGAACTCGGCGAGTGTCAGGGGCTTGCTCCACCTTCGCCACGGGTTGCTGGTATTGCAGTACCTCCAGGATCGGCCACTCCCCCAGGGGGAGAACAACTAATTCAATGTCAAGATCTCTTAACAACTAACACTCTTTGTCAGTCTGTCTCTTGTTCTTCTGGTAGACCTATGTGTTTGATGTTGTGCAACATGATTGTGATATTCTCAGATTGGTTGTGTGTGTTCCTTCAGTTTTTTTCATCCAAATTCTTGATTGTGGTTTGTTCTGATCAGCTGTGGTTTGACTATGGCCCAGCCATGACACACTGTCCTTCTCTGTGCTGTCAACAGACAGTGTGTAAAAAGTACTTTCAGAATCAACAACGATTAACAAGAAAAAACACACAAATAAAACACAGTAAACGTCTATAACATTTGTCTATCCAAATCTTCAGACGATTACTAATGTATTCACATCTGTAAACTAGTGTGGGACTGTAGCAATGACAGTCAAGAACACAACACTTAATCATTCATTAATCTCTCTTCGTCTCATCTCCATCTGCACAAGCTCCAATGAGAGAAAGAGAAGAGAGAGAGGGGAGAGAGGAGAGTGAGAGGAGAGAGG